>JAVXUL010129829.1:0-15880 GCA_035590515.1 Trichilia minutiflora
TATAATATTAATATTATCATACAATAATATTAAGTATATTTAATATTTATTTAAGCGATTTGGTTTGGCGATTTGCGGTTTGAAATTAATCCAATCTATAACTCAAACCGCTAATAACGGTTTGTAAAATTTCAATTCAGAGGTCAATCTAACATAGATTCAAATCGATCCAAACCAATCCAATTAAGCGGTTTGGATCAGTTTAGAGCGGATCGATTTAAATTTGTCCACCCCTACTTAGGAGGCTGCTGTAGTTGTAAAGCTAACTCTACACTTTCAAGAGGATGGTGGGGTCGTCCTAAAGTGGACATGAATTGCCTGAGGCCTACAGCTACTATCTACTAGAGGACTTCAACTGTTGGTATCTGAAGGCTGTAGTGCATCTCTAAATCTTGAGGGTAAACCACATTAGGATCATCGGATGCCCCAAAGGGTGATGCGTATTTGTCTGAGAAATTGACTAGGACGAGAGACTAGGATCTCTCAAAAGACCGATTCTCTGAGATTTGAGACGGGATCCTCTTAGGAGGATGACCCCTTAGAATCTGAGATCGAGTTCATTCGAGAGGATGACTTTTTGAGATATGAGATCGGGTTTATTTGAGAGATTGAAATATCTAGGACAGAAGTGTCATATTTTTTTTACGAAGTGATCTCACGAGTTAGCTAGCATATTTTTCTCAATAAATTATAAATTATATTTTTAAAATGATAGACGGTAAGCGTTTACTTTTGCTTTTTTTTTTTTTCAAATAAAATATTATTAAATTTTATGAGATTATTGATAATAATCTTGACTTGGGTTCCATTATTTCGTTATCTCATGATTGGGTGTCGTAACGTACAGTATGAATTGTGATACGAAAAAAATGAACAGTTGAAAACGAGATTAAAAACTGTAATAATCGAATATTTGTTCAACCACTTCATGGTCTCCCATAAATGAAATGTAAGCATTCTGTATAAATTACCTTAATTTTATTTTTCAAACAAATTTAATTAAAATTCCCAATACAATTTGAGAGTTTAGTCTCAAATTCAATACAAGGGTACTAACTAAGCCTTGTATTATTTTCTAAATATTTTTTTTCTTAAATTTATTTAAATTACAAAATAAAAGCTTAAAATATACAACCTTTTTACGAGATTGACCCGACCCATGCATATATACATACATATACATGGGTCCTAATCATAGTTTTTGTCAAGAATTTCAAATAAGTGGCTGGAATAGATGTCGTGTCAATTTTTAATTAAGTTTTATCTTTATCCAAATGATGATGTGAGACCAAAAGGCTTAATAACATTATCTAATTGGTATGAAGCAAGCAAAAGCAAGGAAGTTGACGGTGATGCCAAAACGTAATGATGTGGACGTTTTAATTTAAACATATGCTTATTGATTGTCTTTCTTTGATTTTTTTTTTATTAGTTTATTTGTACACATACAAACTAGAGTTGCTTATTATCATTGCAATCAGACATTTTAAGTTTTCTTCTTCACCCAACAATTAAAACGACATCATTCAAAATCTTTCCCACGTAACGAAGCACTAATCATATCATTAGTCTAATAATAAGAAGAGAAAGAGAATGAGTGTTGGAAGTACATGAATGCGGCAACTGAGATGAGTAATTTAAACATTTAGTTATCCCAATTTTAGTTGTTTGATAAATATATCTTCAGCATTACACAACCTTACCTGCAACAATGTATTCATTTAGTTTTGTGTCCGTACACATAATAAAGACACAAGAATTATTACAAATATTTGTATATCATTAATTTCTATTTAAATTTAAAAGGAAATTATAAATTAATTTTAAGATTTGCATTTTTATTACTTGAGATTTAATATTTTTAATTTATATTCTACAATTATGAAGTTGGATTAATTGTATTTGTAAGGCAACAAATTTAGTTTATATTTATTTATTTATTATTTATGTATAAAAAATTAATGGTCTGAATTTCGAAGAATACTGACATATGCATTTTGGTGATTATTATACAATTAAATATGAATATAATTAAAATTAATAAAAAAGAATTAACTGAAAAATGCAAAAAGGAAAAATAAAGAAAAGAAAAATCCCAGGGCAGGGAGAAACGGAGGAAGAAAAAAAAATTGAAAATGAAGTGAAAGCTTGCTACGGAGGAAAGAAGCAAATCGAAAGAACGAAAACAAAAACAAAAATATTATATTAACTTTTGTGGGTAGCAGAGAAAAATGCGAGCTTCATTGGAATCGATCGATATCTCCAGCCTAGCCTAGTAGTCGATCTGTCCGCATGACAACGCATTAAATGCGTTAGATCCAAGTGTCTGGTACAACATTCGTGGCAGCGGTAATCGGTGTTTAACTTACGCTTTTTTCTCTCTTCAAAATTTGAGATCTTAACTCGTAGCTGCACTCTCCGTTTTGAAGATGCTTTCACTTCAATTTATGGTCAGTACAGTATCAAACTCTGTGAGTGTACTATTAAATGGTTGTATTTCACTTCTCTGTTTTTAGCTTAGTTGGACGTTAACTAAAGAAGTTGGAATTTCAGTTAAATTAGAGTTTGGTTTGTTAGTGACTGTCAGTTATGGGATCTTCTGTTTCGGGAAAATTTAGGGTTTTGAGATTTGGGAGATCAGTTTAGGTGTTGCTTGCTTTGGAAACTAAGCCTGTGCGTTTGCAATGTACGATTGTATTACTTATTCTGGTAGCATTTGTGATTAGAGTCCGTGCTAAACATTTGGTGTTGACTGTTGAGTGTTTTGCATTCGATTTTTGTTCCTAAAATTGGAATTTAATTAGTTTATTGGAACTCGTGTTTGCAGCATTTGTATAAATTACCTGCTTCCTTTGTAAGTTATATATGGATGTGAAGGATGTATTGTTGGGTTTGGCACGAGGTTTATTTAATTTCCCGTTGTGAGGAAAGGCTGGAGTTGTGATTTTGGTTGGTTTAAGGAGATGCCTCCTTATCCAACATTGAAGTGCTCTCCTGGGAGAGAGCTGAGAGGGGAGAGTCACAAGCGAGGGCAAAGTTTTGAGGGGGGGTTGCTTTTTCAAGAGAAGGATGATGACCTTGCTTTGTTCAACGAAATGCAGTCCAAAGAAAAAGAGTACTTTCTGCTTCAGTCTTCTGATGATTTTGAAGACACTTTTTGTAATTTCCTAAACCTAGTTGACTTCTGTATGTGGATTTATGTTGCAATGAGCGGAAGAATTTTTACTTTTGTCGGTTTCCCCTGGCTAACGGCACTGAAGCTTTCTCTCTGATTTTGGATTGTTATTTACAGCTACAAAATTGAGACATTTTTCAGAATACAAGCTTGGAATTTCGATTCCTGTGCAAGGAGAGAATAGTGAACTGCTTAATGCAGATGGCGGGAAGAATGACTATGACTGGTGTGTCATTCTATTTTTCTTGTTACTCCTATTTTAAGTATTTTGTCATAGATTATCTGGTTCTATGAGAGTCAACGAATTATTTAAGTTCTCAAGTGAGTGGACAAGTGGATGAAATATGGAGCTAAGAGGGGGAGTTGTTTTGTTACCCACGTAACCCAATAATGCAATTATCTGACTGATTAACATTTTGCATTCTTTTCGTCAAGAAGATAGGAATATGCATATTGGCGGTTATCTGTTGTCATACTGTTTTAAAGTGAATGCTTATCATTTTATAAGAGCCACATTGCTGTTTATCACCTGTTTTCTGGTATTGAGGTAATTACTTTTTATTATTCTCGATTCTCCAATGCCTAAAATTATTGATTTTGAAGGTTATTAACTCCTCCCGATACTCCTCTTTTTCCTTCATTGGATGATGAGCCAGTGCCAGTCAGTGTTGCATGGAAGGGAAGACCTCGCAGTCAGCCCATTTCGATATCAAGATCATCAACTGTAGGTCCTTTGATTATTTGAAGAGATATAATTATACTTTCTTTTATTTCCACTAAAGGTTGTATTAATGGAATCAGCACATGTGCATTCCATTACTTTTACATTGGACACACATTCATATGCAGATGGAGAAAAGTTACAGAAGTAGTAGGGGTAGTGCAAGTCCAAATCGCTTGAGCCCTTCCCCTCGGTCGGGGAATAGTTCATTCCAGTCAACAAGGGGAAGGCCATCTTCAGCTCCTCAGTTCAGTCCAACCCCTGCTCCTCGGTCGGCCACTCCAACACGAAGGCCATCTCCTCCTCCAAGTAAACCCTCAACACCAGCTCTGAGGTCTTCTACTCCAACTCCACGAAGAACGAGTACGGGGCCCCGGAGTACTGTCTCCTCATCAGGTGTGAGGGGAACTTCACCCATAAGGACAAGTAGAGGTAATTCTGCTTCTCCAAAAGTAAGGGCGTGGCAGTCAAATATCCCCGGATTCTCTCTAGAAGCACCTCCTAATCTTCGTACCTCCTTGGCTGATCAACCAGCTTCATATGTGAGGGGTTGCTTGCCAGCATCCAGAAATGTTAAGGATTCAACTTCAAAAGTTGGCCGACAATCAATGTCTCCAACTACTTCTAGAAGTGTCAGTTCTTCACGTAGTCATGATCGAGATCGATTTAGCTCTCATAGTAAAGGTTCTGTGGCATCATCTGGCGATGATGATTTGGATTCTCTACAATCTGTTCCTATTAGTGGATCAGATTACTCAGTGTCAAGGAGAGCTGGTGCATTTCCAAACAACCGAGCTCCTACCTTTTCTAAGAAATCAGCTCGAATTTTGTCATCAAGTTCTGCTCCAAAAAGATCATCCTTTGATTCTGCTCTTCATCAAATGGTATTTTATTGCTTGAGTCATTTTGGTTAATGTGTTTGCATTCTAACAGAACCTTTAATCCTGTGTTTTGTTGTTAATTTTAGTCCTATCTGTATTGCTTGCATTCAGAATTCTACCACTCTGGATAGTTTCTTTAACTCGGCCTCTGTGTGTGGATGTGTCTGTTTGCCTTTTGTCTTGAATAAAAACAGGATGAAATAGGCTTATTTGTAATGATGGAAAAACAAAAAGAGAAATGTAATGTAAGTATTCGACTGTTTATCATTTTTATCCTTGCTAGTGTAGTGTATACCTTAGTTTCTTAGCTTGCCGACTGTAGTTACCATTTGATCCAGAAGTTTAATCTGATATAGAAAGATCTGACAGTAGTGCTAAACTGTGTAATGGAATATTGCATATGTGCATATATGTCTATGTGAACTCGTGTTGTAAACTGTGCAATGGAAGTTACCATTTGTTGCAGCAGTGCTGACATCTGAGAGCAAGAATCTGCCAAAAATAATTGTTGTTCTGGTAACAAAACTAGATATGCATAACATCGTAAATTAAATGGCTATGTGATTTAAATATGTTTCACTTATATACTTAATGTGGTGCAGAGCCCACTGTTTTGAATTAAGGAAAAGAATTAATTTGGGCTTTTTGACCAAGTTCCTAACGCATCTTATCATCTACTTTATTCACAATCTATGATTGCATTTATTTAGAAATGTTCATGCATGTTCAGATTTCTTGGATGTTATCATAATTAATATTTTTGTGTAGGACCATCGAAAAAGTCCTCAAAATATGTTCAGGCCGCTCTTATCTAGTGTCCCCAGCTCCACTTTCTTTGTTGGAAAGGGCAATTCTCCTCATCGTTCTATGATATCTCGGAATTCCTCAGTTGCTACCAGCAGTAATGTGAGCTCTGATCAAGGTACAAGTGTTGCACAAGAGACTGAAGGAAGCAACCACCGCCAGGATGACATGACAAGTAATGGTGGGAAATTACTTTATCCTGATGTTCAAGAAGAAGTGTTTGCCTTTGATAAGGTGGATGCAGAAGATGAAGCTGAGTGTGAAAAACATGATATGTTGTCGAACAGTCAACTCGGTGGCTTGGATATAGATCCTGCTATTAAATGCAACCCTGTTGCCTCTGGAGATTTTAACCACCATGGTATTGCTATGGAAATAAATCCTTCTAATGCTTTGTCTACCAGGGAGGAGTATTCTGAAGTTGGTAGTTACGAAAACACGAGACTTTGTTCTAAATGTGGTGTTAGGTATTGTGTCATTGAACAAATAGAAAGGGAAATTGATCTTTGTATAGCTTGCAGAAAAAAAAATTATCTTGTGACTGTCATTAACTTGGAGACAACTTTAGGAGTTGCTGAAAATTCCTCAGTGTCTATGAAGACTTCTAGAGGGAATAAACCATTTGATGAATTCAAAGCCCGAAAGAACACACATGAATTGCCATCCCATGTTATTGATATGGTTGAACCTAGAGTTTCTGAGCAAGAAGAGAATGTTGTACAAAGCCAGACTCCATATTCCGAGGAAAGTCAGAAGTACTCATGCGAAAATTCGCTTGCAAGGTCTCCAAGGGAAGGAGGTGAGTGTAGGCTTAATTATGCCCACGAGATGGGCCAACCAGGTTTTGGCTCTGATCTATCTGATATGGACACCGTAGGTCAGCAATTGTTATTCTCTAATGACAGTTCAGATGCAAAGGTTGACAGTTCAGAAGGTACTGGGATTTCCATATTGCTGAAGAGGTCAAACAGTAGCAAGGGGCCTGTTGTTCAAGGCAGGACTTTCACTGCAACAAATATACCTTATGAAGATCTGTCTTATGCCAGGGACAGTGGAAACAATTTGAGAAGCTCCATTGGACATGGAAGTGCCTCTGCTTCATCTTCCATAGATTTCAGCTTATCTAGACAATCAGAGACTCGTGTACAGCGACAGTTAAGTGGCAAAAAATCTGACATGGAGAATTACAGATATGATGTACAGACAAAACCTCAAAACATTGGGTCATCTTTATCTTGGGATTTAAGCCACACTCATCAAGCTCTTGGTCTTGCCAGAAGCACTCATGAAAATTTTGAAGTTTCAGTTGGTGATATGAAATATGATGATGTGGAAGGTTTGACGATCACTACTCAATCCAAGATGCCCACTTCAGAAAATAAAGAAGCAGGTTATACTAATACATCTTTTACTGATGCAGCAGCTTTTGAGGAAGGTAATTTTGGACGTAACGAGAGCATCAGAACAACGGATGCATCTACCTCAGAATTGTCAAGCCATACAGCTAGTATTCCATCAGAGCAAAATTCAGGAGCATCGTTTCCAAATAATGAAGACTGTGTTTCATATGAAAATGGAGCAGACATTCCAAAGATTACTCGGAGCATCTCTGGCGTGGAAGGATCGGTTATCACTCCAGAGTCTTTGCTTGAAGAACAGCATCCCATTCTGGACACTAGTCCCAATGGAGTGGATTTTGTAGAAGTTCCTGCCCTTACCCATTTGGCTACAATAACGGAAATAGAAATTGAAAATAATCGTCTCAGTATCCATAGTTCACAGATGGGAGATGACTCTTCTAAGTCAATAAGCATTGTGAATGAATTTGAGGATTCAGATAAGGATATGGCAGCTGTTCCAGACCTCAATACCTCAGATCATGCACATGCCATTTCAGGTATGTTTTATCTTGCTGCTTATCCTTTTCTTAATCTCAGTAGATAGAATAAATCTTCTCAGTTTCTGATATTTATGACTTTTAATATTGTTACGGAATTCAAAGAAAATAATAGCATAATCAAACCAAAAACACAAAGGCTAGAGATTTACATGATTCGGCAATTTGCCTACGTCCACGAGTTTGCAGTTATTTCTTTATTCACCTTATAAAATAAGATAACAATACAATATATTTACATTAAAACCTACTTGTTGGAAATTTCCGAAATGATCCTTTTACCAACCCGCGAATGGCTTCGCTCCCCATATCTTCTAACTATTTAACCGACTTTCATATAAAGTATTACCTTTTAAGGCGAGGCCGACAATGGACTATGCTACGCTCTATTCACTGTCACTGGCTCGACCTGCTTACCACAATGGTGCTTATAAATTCGAATTCTTTATGAAATATAAGCCAATTTCTAACAAATCTCCACCTTACACAAATTATTTTAGTCACTTTAGAGGTTCCAATAGTTGGGAGGACATGCCATTGCATCAGCAATTGCGAGTATTGATCAAGTCCAAGCATGCCTTGAACTTGATCCTTGCAAGTGATTTAGTTAAAATGTCTGCTACATGCTTTGAGGTATCAATCTTGGTAAGAATTATATCTTTTGAAAAAGTCAATTCTCTGAACTCGTGAAACTTGAATTTAATATACTTATTTTTGGCATGGTACGCCTGATTTTTAGCTAAATAGATTGCACTATGATTGTTTCAGCATATTTGAACTCCTCTTTGTAATATACCCAATTCTCCAATTAGTCCTTTCAACCATAAAACTTCTTTTCCAGCTTTTGTTAGAGCCATATACTCTTGCCTCAGTTTTAGATAATATCACCAATTACTGCAACATGAACCTCTAATAAATAGGCCCTTCTGCAAGCAAGAATATATAACTTGTAGTAGACTACCTGTTATCAAAGTCATCTGCATAGTCTGAATTTACAAACCCCTTTGTAGTAAAAATCTCTTGTTGAGCTTTAAACATTATGCCGTAATTCGTAGTTCCTTTTAAATATCGAGAGATCCATTTGATTGCCTCCTAATGCTCTCTTCTTGGATTTGTCATGTATTTGTTGACCACACTCATTGTATGGGCCAAGTCCGACCTAGTACACACCGTCGTATACATTAGACAATCCACAACATGTGCATATGGCACACCTAACATATATTTTTGTTCTTTAATTGATTTTGGGGATTGTTTAGCTGATAGTTTGAAATGGGCAGCTAATAGAGTGATAACTGCCTTTGCATCAAGCATGTGAAAGTTCTTCAACACCTTTTTAATGTACCCGTGCTATGAAACCCATAGCTTCATTGATTCTCTGTCTCTTCAAATCTTCATTCCAATTATCTTCCTTGTTGCCCCCAAATCCTTCATGTCAAATTCTTTGCTCAACCATGACTTTAGTTTATCAATTTCTGCATATTCTTTGCAACAACCAACATGTCATCCACATACAACATCGAGAACACACGTGAGCCAGATTCAAGCACTTTATAGTAAACAAAACAATCGTACTCCCATCGAATGAAACCAATCTAAAGTATGTAGGAATCAAATCTCTTGTACCACTATTGTGGAGATTGCTTCAGCCTATAAAGTGACTTTTTTAATCTATAGACAAGATGCTCTTTCCTAGGTTGTTTGAATCCTTCTGGTTGATGCATATAAATCTGTTCCTCAAGATTATCATGAAGAAATGCCATTTTTACATCCAACTACTCAAGCTCTAAATTGTAATGCTCTACCAATACTAGTAGGACTTGAATGGAAGTGTACCTGATAACGGGTGAGAAGATCTCATTGTAGTCAACTTTCTGTTTCTGTGAGTACCCTTTTGCTACTAACATTGACCTGAATCTATTCTCCTCTTTTTCTTTTAAACCTTCTTTCTATAAATCTATTTACAACCAATCGCTCTCTTTTCCTTTGGGAGATCAATGAATTTTCAAGTCTAATTTTTTTACAAAGATTCCATCTCTTCTTGTATTGCTTGTATCCATTTGTCTTTATCTTCATTATCAATGGCTTTCTTGAAAGTAAATGGATCTCCCAAGCTTATAACAAGAGCAAATGAAGCAAACTCATCACAACCGTACTTTATTGGTGACTTTACATTTCTCTTTAGTTTATTTAAGGCTATGCTTGATTTAGTTGTTGTTTCTTGTTCTGTATTTTCTTTTTCTGTATCGACTTAGTTGCTGTTTCTTGTTCTTTATTTTCTTTTTCTGTATCTTGTTTTAAGATCTCCAACTCCACCATGAATTCTGTCGTCTTCTTGAAATTGTCACCTGATTGATCTTTTTCTAAAAAACTCAGTATGGAGTTTTCATAAAAAATCACATCTCTATTGATTATAGTTTCTTTTTTTTTTACTTTGGATTCCAAAGCTTGTATCCCTTTACATCTTTCTGGTATCCCAAGATTTGGATCTTTCATTTTTAGGCACATGCATATAAGTTAGACATCCGAAGTTCTCAACATGGAATAGTCGACTTCATTCCTTGTCGATACCTCATTTACAACTTTTCCTTCTAAAACTTCCCTTAATGATCTATTTATAGCATAACACGTCATATTCAACCTCTATCTAAAAATCTTTAGGCAACCTTGCATTTAACCTCAAATATCTTTCTCTTTCTGTTATAGTTCTGTTCATCCTTTTTACAACACCGTTTTGCTGTGGAGTTTTTTGAACAGTGTAGTATTTTTTAATTCCATGCTACTCACAAAATTTTCTAAGTCTCATATCTGTGTGTTCTAATCTATTATTGGTCCTAAGACATTTGATTGGCCTCCCTGTTTGCTTTTCAACCTCAACTTTTCCGTTACTTGATTTTTAAAAAACCCTTAGACTTATGTTTCATGAAGTATATCCAAACTTTTCGAGAGTAATCATTGATGAAACTCACAAAATATGATATGCACTTCCATTCGACATCACCCTCACTGAACCCCTACATCCGAATGCACATAATCCAAAATTCCTTTCGATTTGTGAACAACTGAACTAAAACTATGTTTTCCAAAAATACAAATTTTGTAGAAAGTTAACTTACATGAATTTACACCTTTTAACAGGTGTCTTTTATGTAGCATCATCATGCTAACTTACATGATTTTACACCTTTTAACAGGTGTCTTTTATGTAGCATCATCATGCCTATTCTCCCATAATCCCAGCCTTAAGTGCCACAACATAACATCATTTGCGCTAGAACTAGATGATATCACTGCTGCTACTCCACCTGAAACTATATTCGCTGTTAGCTTGTAAATATTTTTTGAAATATGTTGTCCTTTCATGACAATCAGTGTTTCCCTTGTAACTTCCATCTTCCTGCCCTTTGTATTGCATGTGTAACTACTATAATCCAGAGTGCCAAGTGAAATCAGATTCTTTTTTAATTCTAGAACGTGTCTTACATTTTTTAGTGTTTTGACAACCCCATCAAACATCTTCAGCTTTATAGTACCAATCTAAGTAACATTGTAAGAAGTATTGTTTCCCATTAACACGATCCCACTGTTTACTGCTTGATATGTTTCGAACCAATCCTTGTGAGATGTCATATGAAATGAACATCTTGGATCCAAAATCCAAGAATCTGTCAAACTGTTAGAGCATGCTAAAACGGACAACATATCTCCATCACTGTCTTTTGACTCATTTTTAGCAATGTTGCATAACTAGAAGCCTTAGCTTTCTTTTGTTTTTCTGTTAACTACTTTTTATATACGGGACAATCTCATTTCATATACCCTTTCTTATGGCATTTAAAGCATTTTACTTTCTTCTTTACCTTTGATCCCCCTTTTGTTCCAGTTTGATCCTTGTTCTTCTTTTCCCCACCCTCTTGGTTACCCTTCGTTATCAACCCTTCACCCTGAAGTCCATCATCGATGTGTTGTTTCCTTTGATCATAATCGAAAACAGTGTCAATAGCATCTTCTAATTTTAAAGTTTCTTTTCACCAAAGTAGAGTGGTTACCATATTTTCGTAAGAATCTGGAAGTGATGAAAGAAGAATAAAAGATTTATCCTCCTTTGATAGCTTCACGTCAACTCTAAGCAAATCCCTAATCAATTGATTGAACTGATCAATATGATGACTTAAGTCTGAACTCTCTGCCATCCTCAGTCTATACAGTTTTTATTTTAGATGTGACTTGTTCGTAAAGGATTTCGACATGTACCGTGACTGTAATTTCTCTCAAAGAGTCTTTGCATTCTTCTCTATAACGTGGAACATAACTTCGTCTGCAAGGCAATTGCGAATAGTATTAACAGCGTTTTCCTCCATTATCTCTCAATTGTCATCTTTAATTTTTTCCAACATGATCTTCTTTTCTAGCAAGACTTTTGACAGTCTCTACTTTACCAAAAGATCCTAAACCCTTCTCTGCCATAACCCAAAGTTCTTATTTCGACCATTGAATTTCTCCTCATCGAATCACACAAAGGATGAAGTGTTTGCCATTGTAAACCTTGATTCTGATACCAATTATTACGCAATTCAAAGAATAATAGTATAATTAAACCAAAAACGTAGGGATACTAGATATTTACGTGGTTCGATAATTTACCTATGTCCACCGACTTGTGACTATTTCTTTATTTACCTTGTAAAATAAAATTACAATTAATATATTTATAATAAATCCCTACTTAGAGGAAATTTTCGAAATTGCTCCTTTACCATATTGCGGGGCTTCGCCCTCCGTACTCCCTCAAATATTTAACCAACTCTTACATAAAATATTATCCCTTAAGACGAGGTCTACTGTAGACTATGCTACGCTTCGTTTACTGTCACTAATTTCGCCTACTTACCACAATAATGATTATAAATTCGAATCCTTTATAAAGTATGAGCCAATTTTTAACAAATATCCGTTTTTCATTAGTTTAGAAAAAAAAATAAAAACTTTGATGTGGGATGTCAATTTCTTTGCTGGATAATTACACTGTTTAGATATCCATATTGATCAAAGTATCAATATTGCTACTTATACTGTAAATTGAACCTCCAACCAATACCTTACACTTGTGGGTTGGATTTCCTAGCAGCAATAGTCGAGGTAAAGCTAGCAGTCAAGAGTAAACATATCTGTATTCTCATTAATGTTGATTCAAGTGTGGTGCGATATGTGACCCCTGAAGTTATTATTACTATGGTACATTAAGAAAAGCTCGACTAATAGTTGTATCCTAGAGAGAGGAGGAATATCAGTTGAAAGATTCTATTGACAATTTTGTGCCCTTCTATGGTATTTCCATTTTGAAATTTGTCCATGTTTCTCGTTGTATGCACTAATAGTTTTTTTTTTTTTTTTAAATTTGGATTTGCATTATGTTGAAGCCTATTTTGTTTTTTGCATAATTTATTTTTCTATCCTTTATCATTGTTGTGCTTCTGACCTGCTATGCTGTATGTTCACTGTTATTTCTGTTGAATTATTTTTTATTATTACTTTTGCTTTTGGAGTGGATTTTTTTATTAGAAAAAGTTCTCTCAGCCATTCATTCTTTATGAACGCCTTTGTTACATCCTCCATCTCTGGATGAGCAAATGGTTTTTTCATGCTTGATTTATCTTCCAGAAAGTTCCATAACCGTTCTGCATATCATGCCTTTTAATATGCATTTACATCTTCTAAGAAAAGTGCATACTTATTTGACGCTGTTATTCGTTTGCTTTAGGTTTCTGATTCAGTAAAGGAATCTGTAGAAATATTTCCTTGTCGTAGTTCTGAATATGGTTGTTTTGAATCCGATGTATCATGTATGAAAGATGACACATGTATGATTTTTCAACCAAAAGCTGAACACATGTATGATCAAAATAAGAACTGCAGAACTCATGATATCCAGTTGCTTTCATTGATATCATGTATGATTGCTAGGGTTTCATTGATAAGTTTTTGCTAAAGCTTGGTTTTGAGAGCTTTAGGCTTTAGCACAGCTTTGATAAGTTCTCTGCACTTGTGGCAGATGAGTCAACTGTATTGGTTGAGTGTTGGGAAGCAAGTAAGGGAAGAAGCCTGACACTAGAAGAAGCAACGGATGCAATACTTTTCTGCAGCTCCATTGTGCATGATCTAGCCTATGAGGCTGCAACCCTAGCAATAGAGAAGGAAATTTCAGTGCCATTGAAAGGCTCTCGGTCAACAGTTACAATACTGGGAAAATCTAGTGCTGATAGGAAGAACCCATGTGGCAGGACTGTGGGCAAACACACTTCAAGAGCCCTAAAAGCCAGGCAGAGGCGGTTAGAAACAAATGCAAAACCCTCTGTTACCGAAACTGAGAATGATGAGAATGCAGATGAATCTATGATGCGAAATGTTGGGGTTCCTAATAAGGGGGATACTCTGGAGCCTCCAAAGCTGGAATCGAAGTGCAATTGCACAATAATGTGATACGTCTTTCACTCGGACCATGCTAGCGGTCTCCACACAATTGTTAATCTGTTTGTCCTTCTCCAGAGTTTAGCTGCAACAAATGCTTGTATTTTATTGGTTTTGTGTTTGAGGGCTGTTGGAATTCTTGCCAATTGGTTTTTGTTTGTACCAATTTATTTGTAAAAAAGGAAACACCAGCGTCATTGGTGGCATAATTGTAAAGTTCCTATTGTTATTAGCTGATAATATTAGTCAGAGGCATTGGAGGATCGTGTTTGCACCTCCAGTTGCCCCATTCCATTCTTGTATGTTGTTTGGTTCAAGTTGTCTCTACTACAGGGTAAGTATGGATTCAAGCTTACTCATATTCATCTTCATTTCACAGTGTTTGTTTAAACCCATTTAGATTTGGTTCGCTGCTTACCCATGATAGCCTTGGATTTAGAAAGTGAATACAAAAGTAAAGGACACGGCATGTTCTATGTTTTGTGTGGGTGGGTGGGTTTGTTTCCGGCTTCAGAGGCCTTACCCTCTGGCCTTGAACCCTTGAACCTTTTGCACAGAATTTGACATGGACGTTTGAAGACGTTATTTTATGCCCAAACTTTGAAATTAATAACTATCTATATACATAAATATTTGATAGATAAATAATTGCGTTTAAATAATAAAGTTCTTTTAATTTCAATTTAAGCCATTGTATAAATTAATAAGTTAATAATTTCATTAAATATAAGATAATAAAATTTTGAATTTTTTAAAGATGCAATGAATATATATAAATTAATAATAATTAAATATTAAAAATCATAGTATTAAAGAACTCTTCACTTAATAAATTATATTTTTTAATTTAATTTTTTTGTAAAATATGCAAATACACTATTTTCAGTTTTTTTTTCTTCATATTTTATGCCAGATTAAATAATTTAGAATCTAATAGTAAAATTATTAACTATTTATAAAATGATATTATATAATTATTAAACATCTTAAAATGCTTTATATTTACGGTAAAGAAAAATAGAAAATGAGAGCTAAGAGACAAAAAGAGAAAAACCCTTATCAAGAGGTTAGTGTGGTTAATTAAAGGTTAATTTAACCATGACTAAAGGTTAAGGATATTTCAAAAAATATTTGAAGATATATAGATTGAAGCCCCATGAACTTACTATCCTACTCTCATCAAAGGATCAAAAATTTTAAATCAATGACAAACTAACTCTTCAATGCTAAAGTCTTGTTGATGTATCGGTACCTTGACGCAATCGATAAATCCTACAAAAAAATGTCTATCCACAAAGCAATAGGATTAAATTTGAGTTAAATATCAAAATTTTTTATTTAAAATTAAAAGTTATATAGGAAGATAAATACACAAGACGTACCTCATATCAAAATTCAGAATGAAGATTATAATTTTAAAACTTGTTATCCAATAATCTATCAAAGATAAAAATGAAAAATAATAAAAGAAAATACGTGCTAATCTTCAAAATTAAATTGTATACCTCCATTAAAGTTACATGATAGTATTTATTGTATATCAAGCATCCACTTGCACTTTAATTATTAAGAAAATGCCGACATAAATGAATGACAAGAAGAAGGTAATCCATTAATTAGGAAGTACGTGTGAAACTTTTTGAAAATTATTTGTCATCTCATTTTTCAAGAGCTGCACGTGGATAAGATATGTCAGTAATGTTTATAAAAGACGTAAAATTCTATATGCAAAGGAATTAGAATCTACTCGATTCGAACTCATTTTTTTATTCTCATATTTAATTTCTTCACACTTTCTCTCATTTTCAAAGATAATAATAAAAATACTAAAAATTTTACTATTATTTTATTTTATTTTTTTTTACATAAAAAATCTTAATTTATCAAATTTAAAATCGACACTCAATAGTCGATTAATGAAACAGATAATTTAA
>JAVXUL010129850.1:0-15879 GCA_035590515.1 Trichilia minutiflora
AAAATTATATCTACTTTTTTAAATTACTTAATTTATTTTTAAAATTTTTTTAACTTTTTTAATATTTTAATTATATTTTTATTATATTAAAAATTCTTAATATTTTAATATTTGACTTCATTAATTATATTTTCATATTTTATTAATTTTAATTTTTTTAAAAAAATTAATATAGAGTTCTATTTTTTAAACTAATTAATTATATTTTTTAAATTTTTTTTAAAAAAAATTTAATTATTTAAAACGAATGTGTCATGTGACGTTCTTATAGGACGCCACGTCGCACTCTCGATGCCATCTTTAGAGCGCGTCATGTCAACTATCAATGATCATTTTAAATAATTAAATTTTTTTTAATTATAGGACGCCATGTCGCATTCTCGATGATATCTTTAAAGCGCGTCATGTCAACTCTCAATGACGTGTCAGTGCATCATTGATAGTTGACGTGATGCATTCTAAGGATGCCACGTCAATTTTCGATGGCTCGTTTTAGTGGATGTTTTCGTCCTTTAATTTTAAGAATATTTTTTTGTTTATAAATAGTAATTCGGATCATTTTTAAATAAAAATTATTACTATAAGACATTTTTAAATTTTGATTATAATGGATGGGCATTTTTAGTTAATTCCCTAAATAAATAAGCAAACAGACCGGCACTATAAGTGCAAATGGGAGTGCCCACTGCAAATGGGAGTATTCTGTGTGATTTGAGGGACAGAGCCAACCACGCAAGGATTCAGCTTCTTCCTTGTATTAAAACACCGTCAACAACAATTACAATTGTAACCACCAAGGTCAAATTCGCGAAGCTTTTCTTCATAGTTTCATTAGAACTCGTGGTTAGCCTAGCCATGTCAACGGCTCGAGTCTACGCCGACGTCAACGTTGATCGTCCGAAAGATTACTGGGATTACGAGTCTCTCACCGTTCAGCGGGGGTAAACCTTTCCTTTCTCATTATCAACCCTAGTTTCCTTAAATGCTTTTTAGCTTCAGCGCGCGTTCTAGGACTTTGAATTTGTATTGCCAGGTTGTGTAAGACAAGGTTTGTCAGTGGCAATTTTAATAGAAAATCTTGATTTCATCTTTTATGCAATATTTGGTTGCAAAACTGTTCTTATGGTAGACGTATGAATTCGTGGGAAATGGTGTTTCCCAGTTAAACACGGTTTTGTTTCCTCTCTTTTGCTCAGTGATCAAGATGACTATGAAGTTGTTCGAAAAGTTGGAAGGGGAAAATACAGTGAGGTTTTCGAAGGAATCAATGTCTCCAACAATGAAAAATGCATCATCAAGATCCTTAAACCTGTCAAGAAAAAGAAGGTGATTCTTGTTCATACTTTGTACAGTTGGATATTCATGCTACCCTGTATGATCAGTGCATTAAGTGTCATACCCATAGATGGCATGGCCATTTTTTTATATTTTTTAGAGAAAATGTTGGTAAATCATTAAATAATAGCTATGCCAATGCTTCAGAAATATGGAGTGAGCTGCGATCCTGATCCTGTCATTAGTAACTAAGGTAGGCACGAACAATTCAACAGGACTTTTAACTGTTTTGATTGCTGTCATCTTTTTCTGCTTCCTGATATTTATTGTTTTTAACTGCATGTCTAACTTGCTGAGGCAAGTCCTATTTGTCTTGGTGTCTATAATTAACATGTCTGCTGACATATTCCTTTCATGCATGTATATTCGCTTTCCTTTCCCAGTAATCAAGCTTTAAACAATTTTAAAATTTTCTTAACGTTGGCTCCCCCGGTGCACGTTTTTATTCTGGAACTCCTTTATAGAATCACAAAGCTACTTTTAATGGTTTAGCATCATACTATTTCTGTAATTGACTGGGTGATAGTTTGCTTTCTATTGTTTGCACAAGAATATTATATAGTAATTCTGATTGATGCTGATGCAGATTAAAAGGGAGATAAAAATACTGCAAAATCTTTGTGGAGGTCCAAATATTGTAAAACTGCTTGATATTGTTCGAGATCAGCACTCAAAGACTCCTAGCTTGATATTCGAATTTGTGAATAGTACAGAATTTAAAGTCTTGTATCCCACACTGACTGCTAATGACATATGCTACTATATATACGAACTTCTCAAGGTTATGGCATTTGGTCTTTTTCCAAAATTCTCTCTTGAGACTGCCTTAGTTTTTTTCTCCATTTATTTACTTGTAGCTAGGTGCTTGCCGTGAAGTTTTGTAGAGAATATTATTTATTATTTTAAGCAAATTTTGATACAACAAAGTTTAATTTAAAATTTTATTTGACTGAAAATGTGGAAAACGTAAGAGAGTTATTCCCATGGAATGGGCTGATGGACATTATTTTCACTTTATCAGTATACCAATAACCTAAGTATTAGTATGCTAGGTGTCCTTATCATGAATTATTTTTAACCCAATGTTTTACTGCTGTAGTGGGTAGTTTGCACCATGTTATGATAAGGTCCGTGCAACAATAGGTATAATCTTTAAATTGTTGAATAGCATAAAATCATACTGCAGATATGAAATGATAAAAGCAAGCTTGTTGCATAGATGATACATTCTATTCCTTTTTCATGTGTATACACGTGTGCAAGTGCTTGTGTGTGTGCAAAAGTCCTTTTCTTTATGTATGTGAGCCTTATGTAACAGTGATGTGCACATTCTTGGTGTGATTATTATCAAAATCCATGCATGTAAGGATCTGCCGTAGCATCACTACTTATTATGAGCTTCAATGAATTCACCCATCTCTCTCAAGATATTATTGACAAATCTCCTAGTTAAACTTTGGATTTTTCTGTTTTATTTCTCTTTTTTTTTCCCTCTTTGGTTTCTGGTTTAGGGGACAGATGATTTCACATCTCTAATTTTCTTCTGTGGATCTTAGTGCTATAGAGCATGTGGTTAAAATGCTGGTTATTTTATGAAAGGGAGGCGTGTGCCAGTGTTGTAAATAGTATGCTACATGGAATTTGTGATTTCAGGCATTAGATTACTGCCATTCCCAAGGTATAATGCATAGGGATGTCAAACCTCACAATGTCATGATTGACCATGAGCAGAAAAAACTTCGCTTGATTGATTGGGGTCTAGCAGAATTCTACCATCCTGGCAAAGAATATAATGTTCGAGTGGCTTCAAGGTATTAATGATTAATATAAACTATTAAATCTTAATCAACCTATATTTCTTTAATTTAAAATTAGTATCATAATGAAGAAAACTTTTATATATGATTCTATGGAACATGATTTTATTTTGCTGAAGGTACATTTGTAGAGTAAGGTGATGCTAGGGAAATACTTCTTTGCTTTAGTGTGTCTTTTGTTCTTTATAAAGAAATTGCACTTGACAAGGGGCAGTACACATTCTTCATTCATTTTTTTTTTTTTAATTAATATGTTTTACAGGTACTTTAAGGGGCCTGAGCTTCTTGTCGATTTGCAAGACTATGACTATTCACTGGATATGTGGAGCCTAGGCTGTATGTTTGCTGGAATGGTGAGTATTATGCCTAAACTGGCTATCACGTTCAGTTTATTTTAGTTAGTTTTCTTTTTTCATCATCAAAGCATCAAACAAAAGTTTTTGCTCCCTGCAGATTTTTCGCAAGGAACCGTTCTTTTATGGTCATGACAATCAAGATCAGCTTGTCAAAATTGCAAAGGTAATCCTAAATTTGAGGTTAGTTGAAATACTCTTACTGTTCTAAGCAATCTGTTACACTGTTTCCTATGCAGACGTATGGCACAAGTGCCTGTATTATTGATGTATCTCATTTCAGACGTGTGTTCTCTATTATTGGGGTATCTCATTTCAGACATGTGTTCTTTTCAGGTTCTTGGAACTGATGAATTAAATGCATACTTGGATAAATATAATTTAGAGCTTGATGCCCAGCTTGAAGCTCTAGTTGGAAGGTATACCTCGCTCAGCTATGATATTCATTAGTCTAATGCTAAATCGTGCTATATCTCAGACAACATGAACAAAAAATGAGATCTACGTATGACCTTTTGTCATTGTCACTTGGTAATAAAGGCACTTGTAGGATGGGACAAAAGTTTCGTGTGTAGATATTATTGCTGACAGAAACGGGTTATGGTCTATGCCCGTAACATGGTGTTAAATTCTGCTGAACTAGTTATAACATCAACCCTAATGCATATCTTCCTCTTGCTTTCTTTCTAGAAACCCGTTTTTTATTGATAAATACAAGTAAAAGTAGGTTTTTGTGCTCCAGGACACTCACTTATTCTATCTACTTGTATTTAATTCCAATTACAGGCATAGTAGGAAGCCGTGGTCCAGATTCATTAACTCAGATAATCAGCATCTGGTTTCTCCGGAGGTCATTTGCATTTATGTTTCTATTCTGTTCTTTATAGACAATCAACATTTGGTTTTGGCTTTGTTATATTTCTTATTAGAATTGTTTATTAACTTGGAAATAATTTGTGTGATTGACAGGCTATTGATTTTCTTGATAAGCTTCTACGTTATGATCACCAGGACAGGCTTACAGCCAGAGAGGCAATGGTAAGTTTTATGGGTTTAAGAATTATTGATAAGTATCCAAAATTTCAGCAATGAGAAATTGCATCTTCTTCCTGGCAAAAGGAAAATAATTGAATAGTGTCCCTTTTGCTTATTGAAGCCGTGATCCTGAAAGTATGTTGAAACCACAAGCTTCATTCTTCTCATGTTATTGCAAATTTTCAAATATATTAGCTCTCCTTTTAGACCTAGCATGAAATTTAGTGTTGAGGATCAAAATTTAGAATTGCTCCCTATAGTTTCCATGAACTCTGTCACTCTGAGCTAATGTTTTCTTTTTGGCCTTCTTTTTGGTGTTGCATCTTATGTCATTTTTTCTTTACATTAATCATTCACGGACAGCAATTTAGTCTGATTTTACCTACCTCTCCGAATTATTTTTGGTTTCAGGGTCATGTTTACTTCTACCAAGTGAGATCTGCTGAAAATAACAGAATCCGCTTGCAATAACTCCATATTCAGCCCCGTACCTTCATTGGAATGTTAAGTGTTTCTGCACTGTTGACCAGTTGTAGTAATAATCTGTAGTCCAGTGTCAAATCCATATATCTTGTAAACTGTTATGCTCCAAAAATCTCCTGATATTGTACTTCTCAGTTATTAATTTTCAAACCATATCGTCTTTCTTTTTCTTTTTCTTTTTAACTCTTTTTACTTCTTTTTGATCTTGTTTATTGATTGTCTTTACTGCTGTGCTATTGTGTTTCTGTTCACCTGGTACCATTTTTGTTGAAACAAAACTACAGATAGTAACTCGTAACTCTTTCTGATTGTGATCATTTTGATGCCTTGCACCACACTGCTAATACTACCTACTACCACAGCTTGGCCTAGGTTGTGTATTTCTCTTCTCCCCCTTTTGTTAGTCTGGTTTTAACTGTATTAGCACTCGAGGCCAGTAAAATCCAGCACTCGATCAGGGGCGATGTGAGCTTTCGTGATCCCATAAATCCATATGCCTGGCCAACTTTTCATCTACATAAATTTGTAATGCTTTTTAGGTTAACTTTTCATCTTTGTCCTTTTATCGTCCTTAATTAGAGCTCTAAAATCAACAGTTTAAGAAATGCCATTCTAAGAATCATTTCTTAGAAGATTTTTGGTTTGGGGTGCGTAGTTCAATCAGTTAGCTTCAAATATGAAGTGGAACTGCTGGACAACATACCAACAAAAGGCTACAAATTTATACGTTATATATAATTCCAAGTCCACAAACAGAGAATTATTAGTATCCATGAGACTTAAAAGGATTTCTCCCAAAAGCTTTCAGATTTAATCACAACAAGATACTAAGGCATCAAACCCATCTCCAGATATTTTTCCACTCTGCACTGTTTCATTTCTTAAGATGGGGGAAACATGTGAATACATCAGATTTGGGGTGTTTGGCTTCCGCATGTTCCCTGCACTTCACCTCTGACGTGGTGCAAATGAATGTCTGCATGCATACCTTGCACTGCAATCAACATTCCCACGCATCAGAGACAAAACCAAAACTGATCAATTCTCAGCAAGGAATTCTCTCTGAATGCATAATCACTCGTAAATATCATAACACATAAATCAACAATAAAAATCTTTGCTCTAAACATCGCTACATCATCACGAAGATATTCAGAAACATTTTGCAAGTATCAATGTGATCTGTGAGTCTTCAGATGACGAAAAAAATCCACCAATAATTATGCTTGGTCGATAATAATGCGCAAAATCAACAATCACAACAGTCAAAGATCGGATGAGGACAACAAAATCATAGCTAATAACAGTACCTGGATAGTCATGGCTTTCTTGTTTGACTCGAGCTGACTCCCTGTCCAAAGATCGGATCAACCATCATTGAATCAAACTAACAAGGAACCCTATAGATCTCAATTACCAGTAAGTAAATTACAGAGAAAACGCGATTGATCATTATTATTAGTTCACCGGTTTATTTACGTTTCCCTTATTTTCTTGGCAACCAACCAAAGAGAGGACAAGTGGGAAGTTTACCCTTGGCAGCTTTCTGCTTCTCCATGTTCTTCTCACGAGCCATCTTTGACTTCTGACCGTTGCCTCCTCCCATTTTCTACTTGATCTCCTCCAACAACAAAGAATAGAAGCTGAGAAACTGAAATCACGAGAGAAAAGTACCAAAATGAAAATGGAATTTTGGCCGCCTTGAGGTTTAGACAACGGAGTTTTATATAGAGAATCCAATTTAGTACAGTGCTTATTTATTTTGTTTGTATAAAATATTTATTATTTATAATATAAAATAAAATAAAAGAGAAAATATTTACTATACCAGCCAGTATTGTTTCTTGGTTGTTTCCTTGGATGCAGTATCCCGACAGGGTTTCAGCATCCCTGCATTTTGTTAATACTGTTGGTTTCATGCACTCATTCGTCCACCGTGATATAATTAGGAGTTAACACGAAATTTATTGTGACCGCATAATCTGTTTATATCTATTTTTTTTTTTTTTTAAATTCCGAAAATTTCAATAGTCAGTCAATATTCTAGGATTTGTTTGTCTCGAAATTTATTTCGAGGATCCAGACCCTCGACTATCCTAAAACAGCGTCACGAAAATAGGATCCAGACCTAAGTCAAAAACGTTTGTAATACCCTAATCGGCAAGTACCCTGACAAACGGTACAAAACGATTGGAGAAAACTAGAGTCTGATTTCCTAGACGTTTCAACAAAAGTGTCATTGGAAAAATTAAACTTAGAACCTTAAGGTCCCAAACCCAATTCCCATCACCAAGCCATCCCTAGAGTTTTTTATATCTAATTATTCATATTAAATGATAAATTTTTGGAAAATTCCTCAATTATTTAAGTGAATGTTATATATATCATCATCAATTTTAAAAACAAATATATATATATATACACCCCCATATACATACATACATACGTACATATGTTATACTTGTGTCATATTTTACACCAAAATTCAAATAAGAAGCTGAGTGGGTGAAGAAAAAGTATTATTTGAAGGACACAGCTGGAAGTCACCATAAACTGTGTGGTTGCCGGTAGGTTGTTCATAAATGAACACTGAAAAGTGGTGGACGACCTAACCAAGGGAAAAATAAAATAAAATAAAATCAATAATATTATTCTAAACATTTCAAAATTTTATTTTTAATAATGTAATATTTATTAAATAAATAATAAAATTTTATAAAATTTTAAATCATTTATTATATTATCTTATCATCTATTTGATAAATATTACATCAATTTGATTAATTCATTAACTCTATACGTGCATCATTTTTTGCCACTCGAATAATAACCCACCCAACTTCCCCAATTTGCATTTTTTATGGAGTCGTTGGATCTGAGGCTGTCAAATGTAAGATCAATTTGGTTCATTTTGATTTATTACAAATTGATCTTAAATTGATTGAATCTGATTAATTTATTTATTATATAAATTAATATTTTATTAGTTTTAATTTTATTTATGGGCAAACGGATATAAATAAATCAGTTCGTACATTAATTTTAAATTTTTAAAATTTAAAAAATATATAAAATATATTATTAATAAATATAATATATTACTAATAAGAATAAATTTATAATCTATATATAATATAAATTAATTATATTATAAATATATAAAAAATTTATTAATAATTACTGATTTCTAATCTCAATATTAATAAATCTATTATTTTTTAATATTAATAAATAATAAATTTATTATTATTATTAATATTTAAATATAGTTAATCATTATTTAAATATATAGATTAAAAAAATTATATTTTATTTTTTTAATTAATTAAATTAAATTAATAAAATTTTGAATTAAATAGATCAAATTAAATTAATTCATAATTTAAACGAATTAAATTTTTTTAATCCTAATTTATTTAAATAATAAATTAAATAAGTGAATTGGCGGGTCGTTGACTGAGCTCTAATCCGATGGTCTTTGGGAGGGAGAGCATGGGCAATAAATAATAATCGGAGATTCCTTGATCATTAAAATTTGGAAAATGTAAAACAGACAGATTAATAATGTGACTAACAAAATATAATAGTTGGGGTATATATTTTTTATGATTGATTTGTTATTAAACGGCAATTGTTAATAAAAACTACAATAATTAATTTTCAAATATAAAAGACTAAATATTTGTTTATTTTAATATTTACTTCAATGATATATTTAGAATGTGTCCTAAATTCCAGAGGGAAATAATAATAAAGTTGATAAATAGAATGATCTGTTATAAAGTTAGGAAGTTTTGATGAGTTGGGATTAAAAACAAAAGATTTAGATTTTAAAACATTAGACATTTGAATTTAGAGTAACCTTATTCGTTAAAAAAAATTATTTTAAAAGTGTATTGTAAATAATATAATTTTTGACATCTATTAATTAAATTTGACATATTTTCCTTTAGTTTATATCTTCTTTTTAGGAACAAGTGTTAGGAGTTCCTTAATTTTTGATTTTTAATATTGTTTGTGGTCAAATTATTCTTGTATTTTAGGAGTTATAGACGATAGTTCGTCATGAATTCTTTTTATAAAAAAGTTTGATATAATTTAGTTATTATTATAGTAATATAAACTCATATGTGGTAGTTCAATTAATAGGAATGATTTAAAAATTATATAATTAGACGTAGGATTTTGATTTTGATTTTTTAGATTGTTCGTAATTTAAGCAGTCGTGGCGGTGGGATATTAAGTTAATCTCCAACTTCTATTATAAAATAATAATAATAATAAAAAAATAAACACTTTATTTCTATATTCTTCACTGTTTTCTTTATTTTCTTTGCTGTCTTTTTTTAATATTTTGTTTCTGAGCTTGGGTTGAAGCAAAACTAGGTTATTAAGAGAAGATGTAGTTTTCTTTGCACAATGTTAATGGCAATGACAACTTTATACAACATGTAATTCCTTGGTTTGATGGTTATTATGATTATTGGAGTATGTTAATGGAGAATTTCTTAAGTTTGAAGCAATATTAGAACGTCGTTTTTGATGGCATATCAAACCAATAATAGACATACTAGTGTCAGATGCACAAAAAAACAGAAATAGAGGGAATAAAGTTGAAGGATCTCAAAACAAAGAACTATTTGTTCCTAGCTACTGATAGTTTAATCTTGGAGAAGATTTTATGCAAAGATTCTTTCAGGCATATTTGGGATTCCATGAAGAAGAAGTACCAAGAAAATGCAAGGGTGAAACGAGCACAACTTCAAACTCTTCGTATCGAGTTTGAAACTCTACTTATGAAAGTAGGGAATCAGTTACAAAGTATTTCTCAAGAAAGATGGCTAATGCAAAGAAGATATGGATTCACGGTGAGATCCTAGGGGATGTTATCATCACTGAGAAAATACTTCACTTAATGACCACAAAGTTTGACTATGTTGTCTGTTTCATTGAAGAATCCAAAGATATTGATGCACTTTCAATTGATGAATTGCAAAGCTTTTACTAGTTCATAAGCAGAAGATAAACCAAGAAAATAAGGAGGAGCAAGCATTAAAGGCTATAATAATAAAGTCAAAAAGAGCTGGTCATGAGAAAGGAAAATGGAAGGGCAAGTTTGGGCAACACAAAAATGACAAGAACAGAGGTTGTGAGTCTCACATAAAAGAGAAAGGGCGTGATAAATCAAATGTAGAATGCTTTCAATGTCATCGGTATGGATACTATCGATCTAAATGTCAAACTAATTTTAATAGAAATACTAGTAGATTTAACTTTATAGAGACAAAAGAAGAAAAGGTTTCTCTCTTAATGGTGTGCTATCCTAAAGAAGAAATTTCTTTAAACAAATGGTGTCTTGACATATGTTGAGGCAATCATATGAGTGGGAACAAATTGGCTTTCGTTAAATTGGATGAATCTTTTCATAATACTGTGAAGTTTAGAGATAACTCAAGCGTCTCTGTTACGAGAAAGGAAAGGCACAAATCTCAACCAATAATAATTTTATCGATACCACTAATGATGTCCATTTTTTTTCCCAGATTTAAAAATGAATTTGCTAAGTATTGGGCAACTTTAGGAAAAAAGGTTATGAGGTTAACATAAAAGATGGAGTTTGTCAAATTTGAGATTCAAAGTTGGGTTTAATTGCTCAAAATAACATGACCACAAATCAATTGTTCCCTTTATATCTCCATAACACCACTTAATTGTGTTTTTCAGCAAAATTGAAGGATGAGGCATGGTTATGGCATTTTTGATATAGGTATTTGAACTTTGGAGGCCTGAAAACTCTAATGCAAAAATAAATGGTGTCGGATCTTCCACAATTTAAAATTTCTTAAATTGTGTGAAGAATATGTTGTTAGGAAATAACAATGGAAACCATTTCCAACAACCATATCTTGGGGAGCAAAGAATGTGCTAGAATTAATTCACTCTCATATTTGTGATCCTATAAATCCTACATCAAATGGAGGTAAATGCTACTTCATCATATTTATTGATGATTTTAGCAAAAAGATGTGGGTTTATTTTTTATAGGAAAAATCTAAGGCATTTGAAACTTTTAAGAAGTTTAAAGTATTTGGTAAAAAGGAAGCTCAAATTAAAGTTGTTCGTACGGATCGCGGAGGAGAATTCAATTCTTAAGAACTTACAGAATTTTGTAAGAGGTATGGAATTAAAAAACAATTTATAACAGCCCACACACCTTAATAAAATAGTTTATATGAGCGAAAGAATCACACAATTCTTAATATGGAGCATAGTCTTTTAAAGAGAAGCGGCTTACAAAAAAAAATTTAGCCAGAAGTTGTTATTTGGAGCATTCATATATTGAATAAAAGTCCTACATTTTCTTTTCAAAATATGACTCTCTATGAATTTTGGAGTGGATGCAAACTAGCTGTTGCTTATTTCAGAATTTTTAGGTGTATTGCATATGCTCACATTCTAGTTGCAACAAGAAGGAAATTGGATGACAAAGGGCAAAAATATAGTTTTCTTGGTGTCAATGATGAGTCAAAAGCTTATAAATTATTCAATCCTATCACCAAGAAAATTATTATTAGTTAAGATGTTTTTGATCAAGAAGCAACTTGGAATTGGGGCAAGGATGGTCTTCATCAACAAATTCCGGTAAGTTTTGAAGATAAGAAAGAACAACAGCAACCTCTAAAGATTAATTAACGACCAGATCTAGCAATATAAGAAAACAGAGGTGTTGTAGCTTCTCCAAACTCAACAACACATGAATTAAATGATGTTTAGCCCACCACTGAACACCCTTGACAAAGTAGAAGCTTGCGTGCATGGATGGAAGATTATGAGGTATATGGGATGGATCAATCTGAAAATTCATCTACTTATTTTGCTTTATTTTTAAATTGTGGTCCTATAGCCTTTGAATATGCTGTCAAAGATGTGAAGTGGTAACAATCAATAGACGATGAGATTAAAGTAATTTAAAGAACTCAAACTTGAGAGTTTGACAGATCTTCCAGACAACTAGAAAAATTATTGGTGTCAAATGAGTTTACAAAATGAAATTAAAGAAAAATAAAGAAGTTGACAAGTGCAAAGCATACTTAGTAGTTAAAGGCTATCAGTAAGAGCATGGTGTTGACTATAAAGAAGTTTTTGTTCCGTTTGCAATACTAGACACCATCAAATTGGTAATTGTCGTAGTAGCACAAAACACATTACCTATCTTCCAGTTAAATGTGAAGTCAACATTCTTATATGACAAATTAAAAGAAAAGATATTTATCGAACATCCTCCTGACTACGTGAAAATGGATAGTGAGAATAAGTAGTATCAATTGAAAAAGATTTTATATGGATTAAAACAAGCACCATGGGCTTGATAAGTCATATAGTTGTTTATTTTTCAAAGGAGGAATTTTGAAAATGTCCGTATGAACATACTTTTTACATAAAGAAAAATGATAAAGGAAAAATTTTAATGGTATGTTTATTTGTTAATGATTTGATTTATACTATAAATTATAGAGCTGTGATTGAAATTTTAAAAGGTCTATGATGGTTGAATTTGATATGTCCTATCTTGGTATGATACATTATTTTTTTAGTATAGAAGTGAAGCAATTTGCTGTTGGAATTTTTAATTCTCAATGAAAATATTTACGAGAAATCTTAAAAAGGTTTCAGATTAAGAAATGCAATTCTGTGAGCATACTAAAGGAAGTTGGTTTGAAACTCATAAAAGAGTCGGATGGAATAAAGATGGATAGTACTTTGTACAAGTAAATTGTAGGAAGTTTGATGTATTTAACTGTAACAAGGCCTGATATAATGCATGCTGTTAGTTTCATTAGTAGGTTTATGGATTGTCTAAAAGAAATGCATCTTCAAGCAATCAAGAGAATATTTCGGTACTTAAAAGAAATGTGCGTTGGTAGTTCTTTAGTTTTAATTTTTGTTATTGTTTGTAGTCAAGTTGTTCTTTTTTTTTTTTAACGAGTCATTGAAGGTAGCTTGTTATGAATTCTCTCTATAAAAGAGTTTGATGTAATTTGGTTATTATTGTAGTAATAAAAAAAAAAAACTTTGTTTCAATAGTCTCTTATATTTTCTCTATTTTCTTCGCTGTCTTTTTTTAACCATAGGATTTAGTTAAGGGTAGGTTCAAGAAACTTTAATTTTTAAATAAATTTTTTATATACTTTTTTTGATATTGAATAATGATGGAGATTATACTTTACATGTATTTATTAACTACACGTATCGAATTTAATATCAACCACTAAATATATGTTAAAACAATAATTAAAACATTATGTAAAAATTTATATTAAAAAAATGGTGCCACAAATCTGCTTGTAGATAATATTATAACTTCTTAGGATCAGCTGCACTAAACTTTTTTTTAAGGAACGTCATTACACTTAAAATTATAGTAATGTTGTATAAATTAATGAGATAGTATAATATAATTAAATTAATATAATTATTTATCTTAAAAATTTTATCCCAAAATATAGTTTTAATAATGTAATATTTGAGCTACTATATACTTTTGAAAATTGATTAAATGATTAACAAGTCATTAATCATACAATATGGTATAAACACAAAATTAATGAAATCAAGGCAAAATATACCAACCTTTGGTGGAGATTAATGAAGATTTAGTCTCAAAACTATGAAATATCCAAGAATCAAATCCTAAATGCTTAACTCTGGCTTGATCGAATTTTAAAAAGAGAAGAGGGCTTTTATTTTCTTGCCTTTTTTTTGGATAAAAAGGCTTAATTTTTAAAAAAAATTAGAAATTGACACCTATTTATATATTTTGCGTCATTATTAAATTTCATGATATTTAAATCAAAAATAAATATAATAATAAAATATAAAATAACAAGTTTTCTCTCATTAATCATATTAGTACCAAACTTATCATAAAACCAACCAAACTTATTTGATCAAGTTTACTTTACTTTTATTTTTATTTTTAAATATTAATCAAATATTATAACTTACTTTACATTCGAATCAATTTATAAAATTTTTGGGTTTGTTAAATTATTTAACGTGTATCCTATTTATATTTTTCGATTTAATATTATCTTTGAGAGCGATAATTCTCTTATAGATAATATTTATTATCTCTCAAAGTAAAAATGAGTATAAATTATTGATTATGAACTCTCGGGTTCACTATAATATTAGTTGTGAGTTAGAATCGATCTTATCAAGTCTGTTTTGAACCATTCAAATACTCAACGATTATGATTAATATCTAATAACATGTCATAATCTTTAAATCATAATAAAAAAAGTCTTCATCAAATTATTATCTACTATTATACATTCCATGTATATAAATTCCTTTTGTTCATCTAATCCTAACTAAGTCAAAGATTACGGATGTCAAAAACCTTAAACTTAGTTTTCGTTTGGATTAATGATCCTTATACTCTGAACTCGTTATCACAAAATTCTTTCATGTCCGACTGAAAACTTGAATCTAGATCGAATGAACGAAACATTGAAATCTTATTTATGGAGTCAATAGATCCCATATTGACAATCTTTCACATCCTAATATAAACAATAAATATCAAACTGATTTTTACATATAAGATATAATTAGTCTTGTATTTATACACCATATGAACTATGTGTATTTATATCAAATAACGATATGATATTTCAAGTCAAAGGAATGCTTCACATACTAGTATAGTCATATGATACATTATTGATAATATACTTCTAAGTGGTCCATTGTAACTTTTATCACATTCAAAAATAGTTTTCTAATTATTAATCTATGTTAATATCCTAATAACATGATTATCATACCACCCATCTTAATATTATCTTATTATATTAATTAAAGATATTCGTGTGTTTATTATACGATATTGATATCCGATCGTTATGATTTTTGTAAGAAATAATTTTAAAAATTAAAATTATATAAAAAACTCGTATGCATACTCTATCATTAATATGATTAAAAAGAGAAAAAAATATACATATATAAATAATCAACGTTTTTCTTTGTTAATGAATATATATAATATATATTATAAACAGTAATTTAAATACAAAAATTCTTAAAATTATTTATATTATCGATTTTAAGATATACAGTACTAATAATTTTATTAAATGATGAATTATTATAATTTTTAAATTTATTTATTATATTTTTTACTATTTAATTAATGGATAGTTGAATTTATTACAGAGTATGGATGTTGAATTAAGGAGTTGTTGCCTGCCCCGGTTGGAAATTATGAATTCGTTCAATCTGTTAGTTGGATCAATTCATGTGATTCCAGACAAACAAGAACTGGAAAAAATGTGGCAATGGTGTGGGAATGCTTGTATCCGCACTGGCACAGCTAACTTGGCCCAATATTCTGTTTCAATGAACCACCGACCGGAGCATGACACAAAACCTAAAGCAGGCCCATTTTCTTTCCCAATTGTAGAAATAAGGCCCTCACATCAAACACTAATGTCACTAACTCATTAGGTTTAACTCCTTTTGAAATAGGAGGAGAATGACACATATGTTATGTTGTTTTAAGAAATTATATATATATAATTTTTGATAAATATTTTAAAATTTCAAAATTAATAACAAATATTTTTGTGTCATTCTATTAATTAATTTTTATAATGTAATTATTAGTATATTCTTAATTTTTATAAAAATACATTTTAAATTAAAAGAATATAATAATTAATTAATTAATAGAATGATATTGCAAAAATATTTTTTAAAATTTTAAAATATTTATTAAAAAAATAATTTTTTAATTTATTAAAATTATAAATACTATTTGTCATTATCATTAAAAAATGGGGTGAGGGAA
>JAVXUL010129871.1:0-15873 GCA_035590515.1 Trichilia minutiflora
TATGATTGTTTAGTTAGGGAATTCCGTATTTCCGCTGTGTTAGCAACAAGTAGTAGAATCTTGAGTGTCCAACAAATGGTAGCAGATTTTTTTTGAGGCACAACAATAGTATCGTAAAATGGAGATAGTATTGTAGTTTTGATTTTGAAAAGGATTAAAATTTAAGTGCACATAAATGTTTAGTGCTGTTAAGCCTGCTAGTTTTTTCCACAAAAATTATTTATTTACTGATGTGTTTGTGAGATATCATTCTCCGGTTGCTTGTAGTATTTTCCATTGAAGATTTCATATTTAGTAGTGCAGATTGAAATTCTAAGCAGCAATTACTACACTTTACATTTTTTGGTTGAGATGATTTTGTTTTGGCTTCACATATTAAAATGGTGTTGTTTTTGTTACGGTTTTTATAGCATTATGTTTTCTACATTATTTTGGGCCTTTTCCTCTGTAATTTTCGTGATTGAAAGTATTTTCTCTCTATGAACACATTTGTTTTTAGGAGCAATCTCTTTCCTTCTATTAGAAGTTTCTCTTTTTTGGTGTTAAGACCTTTGTGGTTGACCATTCTGTAAGCACGTTTTTTTTATCGCATTGATCTAAAATAGTAGATGCTGAGCATTAAATATTCCTTTTGTTTCCCTTTCTGATTTTTGTATAGCAAGCATTATGGTGAGCCTTAATAGCCTTTATATTGACGAATTATCCTTCCTCTCTTATACTAGTTGTTACAAATAACTGACTTCATTTTTTGCAAATTTTGCTCCGCTTATGAGGAAGGAAGATTCTGTGATATCTTGCACTTGCATGTTGATGTTTGGAGAGAATGTGTTACCTGTAACAAGGTGAACTGGTAACTTCTATATATTCTTTTGCCATCTATATTGGTGGTTATCTAATATTTTCAAATACGCATGTCGTAGATAACTAAAATAAACTAATGCTTTATAGTTTAAATATACTGATTCTCAATCTTTCTGTGCAGAATATTCAGTGTGGATGTATCATGTCAACTCATATTCATACTGTATTTGATTTTGGTGGTGTAATGTGCGCTGAATGCATAAGAAATGATAACTCTCAGTTAGGAAAAAACTGCATATTCTTTATCTTTTTGTTTACATTCCCATTATGTATACAATTCCAGTCATTAAGATAATACCATGTTTAGATTGCAGAAGCTTCACACAATGCTTTTCTACATATGTGTGTATAAACTTTGTAAACTACGATTATTTCGCACCAAACCTGCAAATAGCCAGGGGAGGCAACCTTCACAGTCTTGAGAACAGGAATACTTAAGCCAATAGGGTGTATACAAATTAACTGATCTCATCTTCAGCCAAGAACGCTTGGCTGATCTCTTATGTCTCTACTGGTTGGACCCCTATGACAACATCAATTCAACAAAACCGCTATGAAAGCTTTTAACTTCTGTGATCCTCCTCAAAGTGATAGGATGTCAACCATATTGAATTTCAGTTTATATTGTGTTTCTAACTGGAATCCTTAAATGAGAACGAAAGAGTGGTCAGGAAAAGAAAAATAGAAGCAAAGACTGAAAGCAGAAGTAGAATGTTAAAAAAAAGAAATTTACTGAAAGCATTATCAGTAATTGACATCTCTAAGTACAATATTAGATCTAGGTCTATTATGACCATCGACAAGAAAAACCAATTTGGCATTTGAGCCAAAATGAAAACTGTTTAATTTTTAAGTAAACCACAAATAAAAATTAGTGTTTCAAGATTTTGTTATGTCTCGATATGTTTTTATCTCGTAGGCATATATTAACGCAACCTAAAAATGGAAACGTAAATATGGTTGTCTGCAGCAATTTGATGGATTTTTTAAGTGGTCAATCATCTTAAATATAAGAGCAATAGTTGAAATACTTTTGGATTGCTGCAATTAATGGCTGGATATGGAGTCAAATAGAGATTACGCACAAATCATATTATAACCAATATTTTGGCTTGAACAACCTAGTACATTGTTGATGTTTTCTGACTTTGTTCCATGCATGTTTTGAAATTTCTTGATTCATGCTTCTTGCTCTATTTACTTTCAAGCATCTCTTGAGTCCCTACTAATTCACTTGTTGCAAGTTAATGACTACTCTGGGATGCATCAGAACATTTTAAACTGCTCATTGTGTTTTCTTCAGTCAACAAAATTTAATATTGCATACATATTAATTAAAAGTTTTGTATTTCAGGGATCAAAGTGTACCAAATTGCCGTTCATGAATTCTCCCTCCAGGACTTGGCTGGATCTTCAGTACCCACCTGAAGTTGGACTATCTGTTGATCTCATTTTTGTTATATCGTTGGAAATGAGAAAGTAAGATAATCAGAGCAAAGGGAAGAGCGATTACTTTCTGTCGTTTCCTCTGTATTTCTTTGTGCAAGGAAGGTAAGAGGAAAACTGAAATAAAAATTTAGCTCAATTTTTTATCTAGATAAAACTTTCATTGTTTACTATAGCTTTATTTGCGCCAAATTTTGTATCTTACTGAATTTTTTTGATAAAATTCTGTCTTGCTCATTTAGAATTTTTTTCCCTTAAAATTTGGTGTGCTGTTGAAAATTTTGTTAAGCGTTGTTTATCCCCTGTAGATTAAGGTATTAATGCAAAGGAAAATCTAGATTCCTTCATTTCTAGAGCAAATTTACTGACCATTTGAAATTTCTTGCCATTAGATTGGAGAAACTATTCATTCTCAACAAAGGAGTAGTGATTAGTGAACCTAGCTGGTCTTGTTGCAGTGGCCACTCATGAGACACTATCAAAAATAGATGCTCCTTTGTCTGAAAGTAGAGCACAGTTCTCCACAAATGTACCTGATGGAGCTGCTATGCCCTCTGATAGTTTGACAGGTAATCAAAAGCTTCCTAGTGCTGCCGCTCGAAAAACACATTCATATTGCCGATAATTTCCTATGGCCAGTGATGAGGAGATACAACAAATCCAAAATGAGTATCCACTAATTTTTAGTTTATTATTTTGGTCTTTTGCGTGTTTCTTTAGGATAAGATTAACTGGGAATCTTATTGTCACGAAAACATAAGAGATATTGATATTGCAATCTTTTTGATTTTTTTTAATTTTTTAATGGTGATTTTAGATTCTTTTCTTTTGGTTTTAATGTCAATAAAAAGCTTTCAGTTACTTTAATATGATCTTGCATAAGGCGTAATATTTTTCTATCTTATGTTCCTGTAAAACATTACTCCTTGACAACAGCTAAGCACTAATTCTGTTGTAGTTCCATTGTTTGAGAAAGCATTGACAATTAGTGATGCAGATCCTAAGAATGAGTACATCGTGGTACATAAACGATGTGCAGTGATGAGTCCCTCCACATTCTGCAGTGTTAAGACTTCTATTTGTTGAACAGTAAACTCTTAACTTCTGTGGATTTTTGAGGTTATGAATCTTGGTAAATTATTTATATATTTCGTAACACAGTTGTCTCAATCAAAAGGCAAATATAGACATCTTAAACTTTTTGAAAGGCCTGGGTGTATTCCTTATGTTCATGGAGAGGATGACACTTCTCGTCACAACTTGGTTTTATTATTGTATTTTTGACTGCGGCAGTTTCTAAGCAGCCAATGCATGCTGTGCCATTTATTGATTTTGTTATTTTAGTTTTTTTTTTCCATAACATATATTTATATATGTTATTTTGATGAGATAAAATAATTGAAATGTTTTGAAGTTTAGAATATTAATTTAGTTATTGCATTTTAGTAAATGCTATGGGAAAATATATCCTTTATTTCATGCATGCATTGCAAGCTTTTAGGGCCTGGCACAATATCATCTAATATGATATTTGGTCTCATATTCTTTCCAATCTCTTTCTCTTCCCTCATTACCACTGTCAGGTAAAAGTATATTTCATTAACTGATAATGGTTTTATTAAACGGAAACTGACTCACAGAAGATGAAACGGAAAGACCTTCCGTATGTTTCTTTGTTAATTAACAAATCCGTGTGGTAATTAATCAGTGGAGGCTTAAGTGCCATTAAGATCATGGAGATATGATATAGAGTTATAAAATTGCTTGTGCTAGAGTTTTTGGTTAAAGATTGTTTTAATTGTTGATCACGATGGTACAGGACTGTTTCCCAAAAATTTCGGAGCCACAAGGATTTCCCATCAAAATCCACGACACAAGCGGAAATGACTGGAAGTTTTACTTTCGCTTTTGGCCCAATAATTGCAGCCCAATGTATGTGCTAGAAGGGATTAAAGATTACACGCTTTCTAATAAATGTAAGGCAGGTGACAAAGGTAATTCATTTTATTCCACATGCATTGTAGTTGAGCAGATCTTTTGTCCTATTAATGATACTTTAATCTCTCTTTTCAATTAAATTGGTAGCTTTTGTAGTCATGAACTCATGATTAATGCAGTATAGAGTTCGATTCGTTGCCTAAACACATTACTCCTCTTCTACGTTGTGATGGATACGTGTATCAGTTAATTTCCTAGGTTATGTACATTGATTTATTAATCGTCTATAAGTTTCCTCTGAGAAATGTTTTTAAGTTTTTGGGTGTTATTTAAATTCATTTCTGAGATAATTCCTATGCATGAGCTGATGAGTTATACTGGATAGAAACTAGGAGTTTGTGACCTTTTCAGTTACATTTCATTGGATAGATCCGGAAGGAAAGTTTGTCATAGGACTGAGAAAGACCACCAAATATACTGGATCAGAAGGTATGCCTACTGAAATAAACTTTGTGATTGTAACTTTTCCTCAAACTATGCTGGTTTTATTCATGATGAGTCATACATTAAGAGTAGTATTGTATTGATTGAAATGGGAAAAGTTCAGATGTATTGGAATGGGAAAGAGTTCTTCAATGGGTCTGGCTTTTGACATAAGCAGTTTGCAGAAGAAAAAAAAAATCCTCTATCCTTTCAATTTGATAAAGAGTTACCCTCTACTGTTCCTTGTTGGGACTGAGAAAAGCCGGTGTGAACCTCAGTAAATAGGAGATACATTTTGTTCAATGATCTGGAATGTTGAGATTTTACATTCATCTGCCATGTATTTAAGATTGCTTTGACTTGTTACCTACAATTGACACAGAAAATACGTGGTTAGCTGGGGCATGGAAGTCCTATCCATCTTAGCAAATAGCAAGACTGCTATTGGGTGGTGTTTCTATTGTTAACTTCGATTTAAAAAATGAGAAGAAGTATGATCATGGAGTTAGGTAATTTCTGGTTGACACGGTACCATGTGGTGGCATATGCTTTCCTATAATAAGAGGCAACTATATGAAATCCTTAATTGATTTTGTTTATCCTTTCAAAGTTCCTAACACTCATGTTCTTGAAGCTGTTGTTTTTATCGCTCCAAAGTGATCACTTGAGATATGAAAAACTTGACATGCAAAATATGCGTGGAGACATATGGTGTTTGCATTATGTCAGAAATTAATGGAACTTAAAATTCTACAAGGAATTAGTGGTTTTGTATAATAATTTAATCATTTTATGGTACACTGCTTGTGATCTACTAGATATTTTTTGCATTATGAACCTATTGATTCTTGAGGAAAAATACAAATACATAATATTAGTCATTAATTCATTTTCCTCTTAACAGAAACAACTGCAAAAACTTGGACAGAGAGCAGATACGAAAAGTGGGGTAAGTACCTTTTCATATGTGCACATAACTCTTTTCAGACTTATATACTAAATGTCCAATTTATTTTTGTGGATTTATATTTGTCAATGCAAAAATGTTTGTTATCTTAATATTTTGTTGCTCTTTTCCAGAGTTCAAAATGAGTCCCAAACCAGGTTACTGTCTTGTCAAGGCTATTGTGATCCTTGTGCTTTCCATGGATTCAATTTGAGCTGCTTTATTGGTGTGTGACAGAAGCACGACTTTCTCTCATAAAATTAATTTATTTTTTCTGTTTATTAAAGTTCTCAAACTTACCATTGAAATTACTATAAAGTTCTGTGTTTACTGGAGTTGCTTTCACAGAAAAGTTTCAAATGGCATTTCTGGTTTTCCCTTTGTAGTAAAAGAAATTTGTATTGCAAAGGTGAAATTAAAAGCTTTTAGAAAGAAAACTGGACCAATGGTTAATGAACTTCTATTTTTCTACGTTATATATAAAAGTGGCCTTGTCTCTCATTACAAAACATTTACTTTGTGGATGCAAATGCAAGAAACTCAAATCTCTAGAGACTATTAACAAGATTTTCTTATCTTAATGATTCTCTAGATCATGATCATGTAGTTAACTTTAAGATGCTTTTGTATGCAAGTGTTAAACTTCTTGTCTGTTAAACGGGTTCAGCACCTTCGCCAAGGTGAAGAATAGATTAATGGGTCAACTCTGCCCAAAACAATCATCATTATAAGCTCCATTCTTTTGGGTTGAAAGAGGGGGTTGGGAAGGGAGCTGAATTGAAGGGCTTACTTGGTGAAAATCTTCATATGTCATCAAAATATGATTGGATAATCTATATATTCATAATGCTATTGAGATTATCTAGTCTTAGTATACCTATGATTACTGCTAAATGATGTAATATGTCACTGATGAATAATAATCAATCTAGAAAAAGGGAAAGAGTTAAGATTGTAATTTCATTGTATCATGGATGGAAAAGTAAAACTACCTACAAAATCATGAGCCCTTTGTTCTCTTGCTCTTTTGCAGAAATACTTTAAAAATTGCAGCTACTGCATTTTGGTTCCATTTTCTGGGAGTCTAACGAAGACACTTGTGTCAATGGAAGACTGAAGGTGCATGAAAACTACACGATTTTGGACATGATAAACTAAGATATTGTCAAAGAATCATTTGAACATTTTTAAATCTTGTGCATTGCATTCTAAAAGTCAAATCATTCAAGCTCTTGACTAAAGTTATTTCTTGTGTCCCAAATTTGTTTGTATGGTTTATTGTTAGTGGTGGGCTCTCTGAAAGCCAAAGGCTTGAAGCATGAGTGATCAATAAAGTTCTTGCAAACTCCTTTTCAGTAGTAATTGCCAGGGGGATTGATACGTCCTGAGAAACACATGCTTTTAAATTGAACCAGCTCAGTAGATATGTCATTTTAGATTGATCTGCATTTCTGTCAGTTTTGTTAGCTGGAAATTCTTTGGTTGAACAGGTCTTTCATGATGCTAGTACATTGCTGACAAATGTAAATATATGCCTTTTATGTCATAATCTTGGTGCCATACAATTTATGTCTTCATTTATTGGTGACTGCAATTAGAGGTCTGTTTTTGTTGTCTGTTAATTAATGGAAGGGAATAGGAACTATATTTTACCAACTTCAGTTACATTGATAGCATTATAGCCATTGAATGTTTTATAGATGTTGAACAGATACAGTTTTAAAATTCATTGCTTTCCTTTTATGTGTGTATTTATACTTGTGTTATAGTGCGAAAGCCATGAAACCGAGCTGAATAGTTATTGAGCAGTTATCAGGAGTAATCTATCCAAACATGATTAGTTATTGTGGCTGTTGCTTCGTTTTAGCCTTTTGTTGCTAACCAACTATGAATTCTTTTCCTATAAGCTTAAGAATCTTTAAGACATAAAAGGAACCTCGATAAAACTAAATCTTCTCTATTTTTCTCTCTCAAAGCTTGAATTAGAAAAAAAAAACTTGGAAAGATAATGAAAGAATGTAACCTTTTCCTTTTTTGGGTAGAGGATTAAGAACAAGGCACTCATTTGATTTATTTTGGTATGTTCGAAATTCTTGTTTCTGTTAAAAATATGAAGAAAGAACTAGTTAAGTTGAGACTAGAGATAAGCAGTCGGTTTTTTCTTGCCATTTTATTCTTTGAAACAATAGTTATTACTTGTAGTCCCTCTTTCCTTTTGTACTCATTAACTTCTTTTGTTTGATTCTTTGTAGCTGATAAACTTTATGTTGAAGTGCCATCATATGACGTTTTGAGGGTGTAAATGGAGCCAACTTTCCTGGAGAAGTAATGGGTGTACTATGCACAATTGGAGGTGGCTTCTTTGCTTGGACCTCTGCTCATGGTTCTATTCTCTTAATAGAGATTTTGAGGACCAGTTTGATGTTGGTGAGCTAGTGTTGTATGCAGGTGAGATGTGGAAACCGTCTTAACACTTTTTGATACATTGTTCAATAGTAAAGGAATTGTTTCGTTCGTTTCACATACTTTTGATTTTAATTAGGTGATTTCGGTATTAGAGCTTTATAAATGTTGGAGAAGGCATTTGGTAAGCAACAGTGTCAGAGTGTTGGTTGGAATGGGAAGCAATTCTGTTGTGTATTGTGATGTCTTGGGTTGTTTGGAAGGTAACATCTGATATTTGAAGGACTGGAGTTGGTAGTTAATCCACTTGAATGGGTGATAGTATTTGGACTGGAACTCTTTAAAGCTATTCCTCTTTTACTTTTTCTTTGTTGTTTGCCTTCATGTGCTTTTCATGTTTCATATATGAAGAATTTTTCATTACAGTGCTTTTAATTGAATTTTATAAATATAAAAGGTTGACTGTTTTTTGATGAATGACAATTTCTACTGCCTGAATATTTCCTTTTCATATTATTGGAAAGAAAATCACTCAGAAAAGTCTTTTGTGGTATGCAAATTGAAATAGATTCATAATTTATAAAATGTTATATTTTACTTGAGGCCTAACACCTGGCTTATCATGAAGTTCAGAATATGAATAAAAAGAAGAGATGATTACAGCCGTATCATTCTTTAATTTTAGATATTTATGCTTTTTATTTATGATTCTTGAAAATTGGAATTTGGTGTTCTCGGAAGCTATTAAGCTCAAAATTTTCTGCACAAGACTGTTACTGTACATGTGGGTCATCTGTCTTGAAACCACCTGCCTTACCTTCATGTTCTAGTAAGCTCTTTATCGTCCTGTGGAAAATCAGATGACACATGCACAGCTAGAAGGGAATGTTTCCTTTCATTTTTCGAGGTAACATTTCTCTTCCATTTTATCTGTATTGTAGTATTCATATATTGTCCAAGTATCATTGATAATTTTGTGTTTCCATGTTTCTGAAATCATTCAGGGAGCTGTAATCCTCTTAATATTGCCGTTATCAATGGTCTGGTGAATTGTTGATTCATCTTTTCTTCTTTTAAACAGTGCATATCTAGTCCTGCCAGACAGAAAGAACCAAGAGGTTAGTCCTTATACATATCAACTTCTTGTAATCTAAGCTTGCTTTATTTGCTAACATATTCAAACTTTTCAAGATGATGCAACCTGGTTTAGCTTCAAGGAAAGGTTTCCTTCTCTTGATATTAATATTTACTGAATTATTTTGTCCTGCGTGATAACACTTTAATTATGGTTCATGTATTGCAGTTGACAAAATGCGAATTAAATCAGTGTCTATCTGTACTTTACTAGCTCTCCTTTTATTTCTTTAAATGAAGATGAAAGTTAGCAAGTCTATCTTCATTGTATTGTTTATTCTGGTAGCAATCAATTTTAATTCTGGCACCATTTCATTTGATAAGATTACCTGTGTTTTCACATTACACTATGCATGTGGACAGAAGTGGTAAGGCGGCCATTACAGGGCAGAGACACTGAGGGACAATTGATACATGGAAACTCTATCTGACAATTATCATTGGAATTGGTACTCGTTGCGTTCTTTAGTTTACACTATTTCCTTGCGTTCAGTTGTGTTGGATTCTGCATTAGACTTTCTTCATTTTCTGTTTTATATCATATCTTAGTTGCTACACCTATTGTTTTTTCATTCTCGGATGGGCAAGAATTGCTAAATACATCGTCGAATTTTTAATTACATCCGGCAATTGTAGGCTTCAATCTGTTGCCTTGGAGACTAACATCACCTTTGTAGACCTAGCAAGTTTCAGAGACCCAATATTTCAAGCTGGGTCTAAGCCCACCCAATATAAAACAAATATTAATTCATTTAATATTTAATGTGGAAAATATAAACATTAACGTTAATTTTCTCGATGTTCCGGAAAACATATTCCATTACTATCTAACAGGAGTACATTGTATGTCATATTTAATCTATCCCACTGCGAGGATATAAACTAATTTTAGCATATCTCTCGGCATTACAGAGGATTTCTATTCAATGCAGAGTTTTTCTCTACAATGCATAAAAATTCTCAGCGTGGAAGAGAAACTCTTCAAAAATGGAGTTTTTAACTGATAAAAGCACGGTCCCAGAGTCTTAGTGGTGAGGTTCACAGTGAACGACGACGGAGAAGACAAGGCAATAGTCCACGGTTTCACGATATCTCTGTGCAAGGCAAGACTTAAGATGGCTTCACGGGAGCTTTCCGGTTGCTTTCGATGATGATTTGCTACGAAGTATAGACGGTAGCGCTCGACCGCTTTCAAGCAGATTCACAGTTGTAAACCAAAATGGAAAGGTCTTTCACTTACTAAGGGTAATTTTGTCATTACACTTCTTATATTCTATCAGAAATGAGATATTTTTTTACCACAATTTCGTTAAACACAATTACGCAACGCAAGCAGGTTGTATTGTTATATGAAATTTTCCTTATCTGGTTCTCGTCAAGGTCTACTCTTTCTAAGAAAACTGAGACGATTTTTTGATACACTTTTTAATTATTTTTATCATAATTGTTTTGCTTGAAAATATTACAGATGAGCTTAGTTACATACCACTGCAGTAGTTATGGTGTTCATCTTTCAAGAATTTCATGTCGTAAGCTTAACCATAGATGCAACACTCATGGTGAGTCACAGCCGCTTCGGCTTTGATGTCCTTTTGTACCATTAACTTACATCATGTGCTTTTTATTTATGTATTCATTTATTTAAACTGTTTAAATATTTAATATGTTTGAATTTTTTTATATACTTAGGCAAACACATGTTGCCTGTTGTTAACATGCACAACAGTCACTCCGAGAGTGAGAAAAGCAGCTGCATTCCGATGAATTCATTTCTTGGGACTCTCACAGGTATGTTCTGCTGTTTTAGTGACTCAGATTTTACTTGTTTTGACTATGGCTGAAATTGTGAAGAAATTATTTGTCTTTGAGGAATAATGGTTGGATAATATCGAATATGTGAAATACATGAAATTTGAATTGAATAAAAGAGTTCCTGTAGTGAGAGAATGAATGGATATGGAATATAGACTAATTGGTTCTTTCCGGAAACTGTGTTTTTGATTTGTTTATTTATTCTGCTTAACTTTGTATTGGACGACTTGCTAGCTTATCATAGTGTCTCAGCTTCTTGCTATTTATATTGTTGAAATGCTGTTTGATTTATCTACTTCATTCAAATTTTGGTCATTGCTTACAAAGCTTTAATTTTACAATTTTTTTTTAAACAAAATGTAAATTATGTTAGTTACATATGATTTGGTTTAAATATACATATTTGCGTATATTTCTTGTATTTATCTTTTTGCACTCTAAAATCTAGTTTTTTTGATATTTGATATAAATTTTGTAGATATTGGTGTATATTTTTATGAATACTAACATCTTTTCTTTCTTCAAATCTGTTTAATACGTTTCAGCTGCAAATTTGGCTGCAACTGAAAGTGCAAAGGCTTTAACTATGAGCAGTGTTCTGGTGAGCTTCTGGTGATTGTTTACACATAATTTTTTCATTGTCCCCTTTGATAATTTATATTTTCTTTTGTTCACTGTTGCATTGTACATACCTACTGTAATTTATCTTGTTGGAGATACACAATGGTTTAAAGAAAGGGACAATTATTGGTGCTTCCATTTTCCTGTTTTCCCTCAGAGTCAATTGCTTTAAATGGCTTGGAACCTACTCAGCATCTATGTTTTCAAGGTTCATCTTTGTTGGTCCAAAAAAAATATACATCTCTATGATTTTTGACTAATTTATAGACATACACTGTTATATCTAATTGATTGCAAATTTGAAGATCTTTCCCTTTTTCTAAAGGAAAAAAGGACATTTTTAAGTACCATATATTTTGGTAGGCAATCATTTGTTTTTCCTTCCAACAGTCCTTCCAAGAAATCACCCAATGCTACTTCGAGCCTTAATTTATAACATGTATTAAGTTGCTAATAATGCGCTAGAATTGGTCTCAAATAATTTCTGGTTGGGAACGTCTTTCTATGGTTTAGGGCTTGGCTATGTGCTTGTCACAGGAAAGGTTGTAACTCTTGAGATCTGATTTTAGTCTTTTTCTTACTTTATGCTGTTAAGTTTGCCGTGGAAGTTTTGCATGGATCTGGTTTCTTTTCTGGAATATATATTTTAGTATCATGTTTCCAATTGTGAGATGTTGTCATCCGTGTGGTAGACCGTGTCATTTTGAAAACATGGTATTTCATTTTTACTTTTCCTGTATACAATCTCAGCAACTTGGATTATTTTCCTTCGAGTCAGGAAGAAGTTCCTTCTGTTTATACCATGGCTGGTGGAAGCATTGGAGATTTGTTTGGTGGCTTCCTATATTCAGCCGGGCAGCAGGCTAGTGAAGCTGTTCAGGACCAGTTATCAGCTCTCAGTTTTACTAGGTTTGCTTTCATACCCCTTTTTTGCTAAGCGCATTTGGCTTTTGTGTGCGTGATGGTTGCGCTGATTCCTCTTCCCAGTTTGGCAGTTATTTTTGGTGCAGGGTTAGTGACCAGCCTTTCTCCTTGTACACTAAGTGTTTTACCACTTACACTTGGTTATATTGGTAAGCATAACCTTGTGGACCATATTGTTTTTCACCAATAATATCCTAATACTGTTTGTAACTCATCTTGATTTGCTGTTGATTCATGGATTCGTTGGAATCATCCAGGTGCATTTGGGTCTGGCAAAAGCAGAGTACAAGTAATTAGTTATTTGTTCCTACATCTCCTTGCTTCTTTTCAGAACCTAATTACTGTAGGAAAAGTCTTTGTTATTCCTTATTTTTTAGCTTAGAAATATCATAAGTAAACTTTTAGCCATAGAAACAAAAAAGGGGTAATGACAATGAACTTCTTCAGTAGAAAAAGGCTTTTGTGATCGAACTTAAGTCAGCTAAATGCCAAAACATTATGCCTTGGTTTATTGGGCATTGACTATTTCTTTTCACCTGGTCTTTAAACTTTGAAAGTAAAAAGAATAAAAGAAAATAAAGGTTCTCTAGTAGGAGTTTTTAAGTGTGAATAATATAACGATCTTATGTTTTGATAATTATTTGTCTTAATATTGCCATTTGAATGAATCCTTCTATTTTTTCTGGTCACATATTAGCGTAATTATTTTTGGAGGTTATAAATATGACAATCTCTTTTTCTCTATCTCATGTGGTTCTCATATGACATAAATGTTATCTGCTGATCAGGTCATTAGGGATTCCATAGCTTTTGCATTAGGATTGGCAACTACCCTTGCACTCTTAGGCGTAGCAGCCTCCTTTGCTGGAAAGGCATATGGACAAATAGGGAAAGGTTTACCTTTGGCAGCTTCTGGTTTGGCTGTCCTTATGGGATTGAATCTCCTTGAGGTATTGATTGAACTTTTTCATTGGTTGTCTATATCTCTTCATGTTTTCTGCTTTCCACAATAACAAAAAATTACCTTTGTCTTAAGAAATCTTATTGTGTTAATTTTTAGATTGTATTTGAGCACTAATAAGATCTTGACAATTTGCAGGAGACTTTAGGTGTTCTTTGTGTTGGTGTAAAAACATTTCTACAAAAGAATATATTTGTATTTTGGTTTTTTCTGAAACAAATTGAATGTGATCCAGATGATCTTTCTGTTATGTATCTATTTAGGGCTCTTTTAAATTCTGTTGAAATTTGGGCTTGGTAGATTATACAAAAGCTTGAATTGTAGCAACTGTCAGGCATACTGGGTTTAACTTCAGTCAGAAAGGGATTTGTGAGCAGTTAGATTTATAATTGGTTATAAATAGTCTCACAGCAATGCTTTCCTGTAAATTCCATTTTACCTTCTTGGAGAATGGGACTCAAGGACTTACTCAACCGCTGGGTAAAAGGAGTGGATTAAATTATAACAATGGTTATTTTTCATATTTTTGGTGACTTTATATGCAGGTGAGTCTTATGCTGTACTCTTAATTGAAATAATACCTGATGGGATAAAAATGCAGGTGAAATTAAATCTTAAAAAGAAATTCAAACTGATAAGAAATTGCTAGTAGTAAACAGTTGTCCTGTATTTATGCATGATGTTAGGTAAGTTCAAGGGTTGAGAATATTATAATTTTGCAGCCTTTTCAACTAAAGCAGTTTTAGAAAATAAAATGATTAAAGACTTTAATTTTTCTAAGGAAGTTCTGGTGATATATTTGCTTGAACCAAGTTTTGACTTTGTTTTACTTAGTTACAAACTACCACTCTCTATATCACACTCCTTTTGACAACTAATTCTATGGTGAAAATTGCAGATAATTGAATTGCAACTCCCTTCATTTTTTGACAACTTTGACCCCCGTGCTGCTGCTGCAAACTTACCATCAAGTAATTAGCCTATCATTCTTAGGAAGATTTAGTAATTTTGGGGGAACCTAATTCTCCAGAAGCTCTTAATGGATTTTAAACTACAGCTATTTCATGCTTTAGGTGTGCAAGCCTATCTTGCTGGGCTTACATTTGCATTAGCCGCATCACCTTGCAGTACACCCGTGCTGGCCACTCTCTTGGGATATGTAGCTGCATCCAAGGTACTCTTGAATATATAGAATTCTCACTGCCACTGAGTTTTTGTGTTTTGGTCAGACTGTAGAATTCTGATAACTTGAAGATGGTTCATTCCGATGAGATTTGTTTCTTACTACTCACTTATGACAGGATCCTGTAGTAGGAGGCAGCTTACTTTTGACATACACTACTGGCTATGTTGCTCCTCTACTTCTTGCTGCTTCTTTTGCTGGAGCATTGCAGGTAGTTAGTTGTTACTTGGACTGATTTATTGCGCTGCTACTATTTCTCTTTCGTGTTCACTTTCTGCTTCCCTGGTAGTGTCCTTTGGTTTATTTTAATGAATTTAGTACTTTTTAATTAAATGAATAAACTACTTTGCTTGTCTGTGGCATTTGGGGGGTTGAAGTAAAATTAACATATTACCTAATATTCATTTTCTTCGACAAAATTTAACTTATTTCATATATAATTTGCAGAGCCTGCTTTCTTTTCGCAAGTTCTCTGCTTGGATAAATCCAATGAGGTAATCTTTATAAATACTCTATAGTATTGTGGCTGGAACCAATATTGTTCAGCACCTAGTGATGTTTGCATGATGATGATCTTGAGGTCACACAGATGGCATCTACCTATCATGATCTCATTGTCTTTGCTATTAGATTCGTTGTTTCTCATACATGTTTATATTTGACTGTTTCTGCAGTGGCGCACTTCTTTTAGGAGGTGGTTTGTACACTTTCTTGGATAGGCTTTTTCCCACCACAATGGCCATGTAAAGATCGTACTCTGTATTGTTGACTATGTGATATTGCATAGAATAAGAAACAAAAAGAAATAAAATAAAATTTATTGAGAGTTTGATTTAACATCTCCTCTTTTTTTTTTTCCTTTATAAATAGCGTAACATTTACACGCTTGATTCAGTTGCGATGTTTTCAAGTTGGTTTTGCTTGTGATATGATGAGTGTATACAATCTATGATTTTCTTTGAGTTGGTTTTTGCTCATGATGTTCAAGTATTTACAATTGCAAACAGTTGTGAAAAAATAAATTAACCTCATTCATTATTTTTGTCTGTAGATGACAGATTGACTTAGTGCCTGTTTGGCCCAACTTTTTTATTGCTTCTCAATCTCTTTTTGTCAAAAGCTGTGCCAAACACATTTAAATAAAAAGACTTTTTACAAAAA
>JAVXUL010129901.1:0-15872 GCA_035590515.1 Trichilia minutiflora
GGGATGTAATACCATATGTTTTTTTTGAGCTCAAGGGTAAGTAGGTCATTTTACAATATAAAGGCATTTTTGTTATTTTAAAAATTTAATGTTCGGGTGTTATTATTGAATAAATACAGCTGTATTGATGATTAGAAGGTGTTTTGATAAGTTTTGAATGAAGTTATATAAGTTTTTAAAAAATATTCATAAAGTTCCAACTGCACACACGAACTTTCAAGATGAATTCCTGTTGATAGAGAAATCCAATTGAGAAAAGGTTTGTTAAAATAAAAAGAGGACTTGCCAAAGATAGAAATGAAGACGAGAGAGAATCTAAAACACAGAGTATAGTAAACTGGGCAATATAGGTAGTTAGGCTTAAATTAGGGGACCAGACTAACCCAACCCTAGCCTATAATCAAATCCTGATTTCTCTATCGTCTTCATGATACCACTGTATAAAACTGTCAACCAATCTTCTTGTCGAATTTCTCGTCAGATTGTGTTCTCCACAAGAAACCAACCTCAAACATAGTTTTTCTTATGCTTTCTCAATTTTACCCTTATTTTCACTCAATCCTAACCACTCCTTTCATAATTTCAAGCTTATTTCTATCCTTACTCTTTTAGATTTTTGTTAAAAGAAAATTCAAAGGTGGAAACATTTCTTTCTACTTCATTTTGGCTTTAGTGCATCATGGGTTTTAAGGTTCATGGTAGTAAGTTTCTCTTCCTTTCTTCTTTCAATTTTCTTCATTCTTTTACCAATTAATTTCATTCTTTTTGTTACAATACAATAAACTGCATGCCTTAAACCTTTTTGGAACTTTATTTGAATGAATTGGTTGTGTATCAAGTAAAGAAAGATTAGAGTTCGTATATGAAAATTTAGGGATTTTTAGATTTGGTCGTAATTGAAGCATTCATGTGCTAAATTAACATCTTGGTAAGATTACTAGTTTTCTTATAGAGTTTGATTGGAATTATATGTTTATGTCACTGTTCATGCCCATAATTACTATTCACATAAGATTTGAATAATTTGATATCTACGCATCAGATTAAGTTGTTTAGTGAATAATTCACCTGAAATTTGGGTTATGTTGTTATATCCGAGTAAAATTAGTGAGTTGGGAAGTCAAAATTAAATTTGATCATTATTGTATGAGGTTATGAATGTAATTAGGAGTTATAGTGATGAAAAACCAAATAATTGATTAAAATATGGACTAGGTTTACTAATTAGATATTAATCGGATGTAATAGATATATTGTGTCCATTATCGCTTCGTAGTATATTATTTTGATTTGAGAATTTGGAATTGATGTAGATATCCATAAATAACCATATTGTTTGTGCTCTTGGATTAAAAGACTGAGTGATGTAAATTAAGTTGGGGAGTACGGACCCTCATTATGACAATGAGTGGATACTCATTTATTTTATTCGATTTACTTATTTAAAAAAATGTTTATTGAAAATTTAAATACTAAAATGCTAGCAAGGAAAATAATTTTCATATATTATATATATATATTTCTGTTATTTCTTATATTTGATTTATATATATATATATATATATATATATATTTCTTTAACATATGGAAATGATTCCTGGCATTATGATTTTAATATCTAAATTTGGTTTTTAATTTTTGTTTTAGTCTATGATATTTATAACCTGGTTTAATCTTTGTTCTGACATGTGCATGACATAGGCATATTCTTGCGTATGAATTTTTGATATTATGATTCTTGTATTTGATTTTAACTTCTAGTTTTGGGTTTTAACTTATGTTATTTATACTTTAAGTCCACTTACAAAGTCTCCCTAGGATTTACCCTTCATAGATTTTGCATGATATACCAAATTTGCAATAGGATCTAAAGGATAACCAAATAACCAAATGAAGCAGATATCAAAACACAGTTATTAGGATTGGGTCCATTTTGTATGAGTATTTGGTAATGAGCACTGACCTCAAAGTCTGTATTATTATGAGCACTAATAATTCAATATATAATTATATAAATGAGTATACCTGTATGTATGAGGCATAAGACCTGTATTCTGTATATAAGAATCTGTTGTTTGTGATATATGTGTGTATATATATATATATATAGATATATAGATAGATAGATAGATAGATAGATAGAGATAGAGATAGAGATAGAGATATATAGATATATTATGTATCTATTAAGTGAGTTAGGTATTGTATGTCTATTGATAATCTGCTCATAGCAGTTTGTATATGCTAACTGGTCAGATGTCTATCAGTCGAAAGCTTAGAAGGTTAGGGTAGCCTCACTTCCTATCGATCACCTTTAGATTTCCTGGGGTGTGACATCAATAAAGCCAACACCATACATAGACTTTTGTTCTCACGATATGCCGTTTCTATAATAGCTCTTCCACTTTTTGCTTCAAAATAGCACTCTCTTTTGAACTCATTTAGTAGTGTAGAAGATGTGGTAGACTAACTCCCAATACTAAATCAATGTGATGTTGAATGTCTATTATTAGAGGCAATCCATTTAATAACTTCTTCAATAGTATCTCTTGGAACTTTGCTAATAATGGTCTAACCCTCAAGAACTTCAGTTTTATTCTTGTTAACCGATTCCTTCACAATCATTAAATGAATCTCTCATATCTCTTTACGCTCTTCTCAAAACTCTTTTCCCATCGAAGTTACTATTAAAAAAGTATTTTCCTCTACTTAGGTCGCCTTAGGCTTTGCCTTCTTTGATGGCAAAAAAGTATATCTAACTCTCCTACATTGTAATTGGTACACGTTATCCTTCTCCAGGTGCTTAACATCGATGTCAAATTATAATGGTTGCCTAGCAAGACATGAAAAGCATCTATATCAATAATATCACAATACACCTCATCCTGATACTTGCCTATAAAAATGACACTTTACATCTCTCTATAATTTGAATGTCTTCATCAAACTTGATCCATTCAATTGTATAAGGATTTAGATGTTTTTCTAATCTAAATTAAGGTTTCAAATAGTCTCTTTTCTAATAATTTTCTCTTAGCTCCCACTATCAATGATAGCGTTAAAGACTTGGGCGTTAACTCTATATTTTGTTAGAAATAGTTATGTTGTTGACTTATTTCTTTTTATTTTGGTGCTAACATCATCTATCCTACTATATAAGCTTAGCCATGCTTCTCTTCTTTATATTTATGCTCATCATCCAGATCATATAAAACTTCCTTTATATCTTTCTCTTGCTCTACTAAATTTATATTTTTCTGTAAAGGACATTCATTAGACCTGTGCTCCAATTAATAGTATTTGAAGCATTTGGTTAGTACCAGTCTAGTATAAGGGTTATTATCTTTAGGTGCCTATGAATCGATAGCAATATTTTTTTGGACCGTCTTCTTAATTACTCTCTGTACTACAGCTTTACCCCTGCCTAATGGTGCTCTACTTATTACACCCTCTTAGTAGATGTTAGGATAACTCCTTTGAGACTTCGTAAGCCTGTTCTCCCTCTCTTAGATAATGAATTTAACCCTCAAAGCTAAGTTCCTTGCTTCAACCACATTTCAAGCCATCTATACCTTAATTCTATCTCTTATGTCTAGCTTTAACCCTTCTAAGTATCTAGCAACTTGTTAAGCCTAGTATTCATTCAAATCATTTTGCTTTGTTAGTCTCATAAATTCAAAAGTGTATTCATGAACTGACTTAGACTATTGGCTATATTTTGAAATTGTATAAACAAGTGTTGTTCATAATCTTATGGTAGAAACTTAACCCTTATCATCTGTCAGATTCAATGCCATGTATAAACAAATACCCTACTCTCTCTATGTCTACTATTTGTAATTTGTCTAACCAAGCGGTTGCCCCGCCTTTCAATATATAAGTAACTAATTTAACCTCGAGTATACCTATATAATTAAAGAATCTATTGACCTCATATAACTGATCCAAAAATCTTTTTGTATGTAAGTAACCATCAACAGTAGAGAGGTCTATCTTTAAGCGGTATTCTTTCAATTTTCATGTTGCAACCCATATACTATACCTCTATAGCCACAGCCTTTAGCATTTCTTAAGGGCCCTTAATTACTCACACATTGAGCATATCCTCCGCCTTTGTCTTCAAAATCAATATCATAGGTTGCCTTTGAACAACAAGTTGATTGTAGGTAATTTTCCAGTAACACCCTGTAATTGAAACAAGGATAATTTGGTTATTTCATATATAAGGGTATTTTTATCATTTCATAAGATACGTGTTTAAGTACTCAAAATTATGTTAATAACTCCACATCATCATTTACTTTGTGATTGGGGTCGAATTTATAAAGAATTGATAAGTTGGAAAATTTTTTGTCAAAAATCCCATTAACGCACTTGAGCTTTTGGATCAAATTTCTATTGATCCAGAAGTCTAAATGAAGAGCCGTTTGTTTCTACAAAAAGAGAATACAATAAGAATTTCATAGAAACAAATTTGAGATCAGAGGAAAGAGAATCGTAACTTGAAAATCAACTGATATATAGAGGCATAAAAATAACATTTATAACCTTACTCACTTATTTGTCTTCACTGTTTTTTAAATTTCTCAGGGCAATTCTATCATTCACTTCTTCATTAACATGTATTTGAGATAGCGCAAGCAAAAATGAGTTATTTTGTTTCCCAGAAACATTCTTACCGTGAGTGTTCTCTTTTAGGCTTCCATTTGTTAATTTTCTTACTTTCCTCTAAAATTCTCATTTTCTAACCATTTAAAGTCCCGTTTCTTACTACAAATCAATCACTCTCGACACAAGTTACACTCTAGCAACTTTCTTTGAATAATTCGACTGATGATTTAATCGAAAGCGGATATTAAACACTATTTACGAGTTAGGGATTTTCGTTACTACTTGTGATTCGGACGTCTATGAGTTAAATTAACTCTGTGGTGAGATTTCTAGCTTTATTATAAGTTTATTTCTATATTCTAATTAATTTTTTGATGTTGAATTACTATTTATATTGAATTACTAGTCCTAATCGCATATTCTGAATTATTGTAGTTAGACTCTAATTGACATCATAAATAACGTTTAGTTAGTCGAATAATTACTTAGCCACTAGAATATAGGAAAAATTAGATTTCAGGAGGATAAATTTATTCGAATATTAGAATTTGAATTATAATTCGCATTATACTCTGATTTTTTAACGATCATATTATAATTGTGTTTTAGATATGCTGAGTCAACGACCATCTAGTTCTTATTGATCGATCTTTATTTGGTGTTTGTTTATTTTTGTTTATACACGGTGAGTGGATATAACATAAACTTATTATATTTTCAAATGATTATGGTTTTATTTTAGAGTATTATTCAAAGGTTATGATGATCAATTTCTATTACTTAACAGTCTATATATACTTTCAAGCGGATTATAACAATACAATTTTCTTATAACATGTTTATATATAGATATTATTTTATATATACTTGCAAACTTAAATTTCCTAGGAACCAGAAGTATTGATAGATACAATATGTTATGGCCAGGAGTTAGCCCTTGTTTGTGATTCTATTATGAATATTTGATTTCTTATACTGAATATATTATACTATGATCATTTACACATTAATTAATGTGTTTGGTTTATTTTTGAGATATTGGTATTATAAAAATGTGTGATACTAGCCAGTAAAATTGTATGTGTACTGTTTTGGATGTAATGTTAACTAACACTTTTATACTTGAAAAATTGATAGAGATTACAATCTTGAGACCCGTTTATGGCCATTGTATTTTTTTACTGTTTTTTATTTTATTTATAGATTTTTGTACTACTTGTCTTTTTCATTTGTTAAGATTTTATTTTACACATATAACTGAAAATGATATACTTTCTTTCCTATAACTTTTGTTTAATAATATCTGTATTATTTGATGACAAACTGACATGGATGTAGTTATATAGATTATATAGATTATGATATATTTTATGTTTTATTATAAATTTATTTGTTTTTGATTTTCTCTACTTCTGGTTTTCTTTATTTTTGATATTTGAGTTTAACCTGTATTTCGTATTTTCTTACCCTAGCCAGGAACCATAAGGGAGAAAAATATACGTGCTTTAAAAGCACATTCTTTTTTCTGTTCGGTGGAGGTACTGATACATATGAGAAGTAGTGGACGAAGGGTGGTCTATTCTCTGACTCATTTCTGTAGACATCTTTGCATGCTTTTCTTTATAATAAACTCTCTGAAAATATAATTTTACAAGTTTATAAGTATACTGTGGATGCCTTTATATTATAGTTTCATCTGAAATTGATTAAGCTTCAAACTTATGTTTTTTTTATGGGGTATATATATATTTATACAGCTATATACTATTTCAGTATTTACTCACTGAGTTTTTCCCAAGCTCATCCCACTATAGTTTTTAGTGCGTACAGGACTTCTTTTTTATTTGAAGACCAGTAGAATTTTTGCAAAGAGTATTAGATTTTCAAATTCTCTTCACAATCACCTATGAATTTCATTTTGTATGGGTTTATCATTTTCTGTATTGTAAGCTCAACGCTCGATGGTATAGATATGAACATGTATATTACTTGTATGTCTTTTATATATTCCTGTATATGTATAGATATACATCTGTATTCTTTCAATATAAGAGTAATATGGTAATGGTGGGCATGGAGCCTATGGATTATGACCTTAAATTGCTTACATATTATTTATATTACAGGTTATCGATCAAGTTTGTCTGAGGCTTATGGAGTTGGGATATCCCTGTCTCTATGTCATCATGATCCTGACTGTCGGGGTGTGACAAAGGGTATCAAAGCTTGGTTTAGAGGTTGGTGGGAATAAGTAGAGTGCAGTGTCTCGTATGTCTAGTATGTCTAGGATACTTTCATTTAGGGTATTGCTTTATAATTTATCTGACCTGTGATTCTTCGTCTTAGCAGTTAATTTATGTCTTCTCGAAATTAAAATCCCTTCGATAAAGATCAAGGGATTTCTTCTTCATACCATTATTTATCTAAACCATTAGTGCATCTTGTTGAAACTCATAGTCGAGTAGGTAGAGGTAGAGACCGAGGTAGAGCTGATGTTCAGGAACCTGAAGTGTTTTATGAGAGAGTAGAGGATAGACAAGAGATAAATCTTGTTGAGGGGATATAGAGGATCCAATATGCTATAAAAGTGCTGCTAGACCTAGTTTCTTAATAACAAGATTAGGTTCCTCCTACTCAGCTTCATTCGGATTTCCAACAACCTGTTCAGGCTCTTGTTAAGAGGGGGCATAGATTAATAATGACCCAACAGGATTTTTGAAAGATGAATCCATCGACTTTTATAAGGGTTAAAGCCAGTCTAGATATTAGTGGATTTTTAGAGGAGTCTCACCAGATATGCACTGCCTTGGGATGCTCACCAGCAAGGTCAGTAGAGTTGATAAGTTTTTAGTTGAGAGATATAACATACGCTTGGTATTTATCATTTACTCAAAGGAGGAGTGCTATAGAACCCCTCTTAAAGTGGTCAAAGTTCAGTGAAGCTTTTCTCACTCGGTTTATGTTAGAAAGCATTAGAGATGCTAAAATGAGAGAATTTGAGCACCTAGTTTAGATTGAGAGTATGATTATGGTAGAGTATGATGTACAGTTTATCCATCTTTCCCGATTTGCCTCACACCTTATGAGTACAAAATAGATAAGGGTGAAGAGATTTGTTGACGAATTGCGAGATTATCTATTCAGATCAGTGCAGGTTATAGAGACTACTATATATCTCAAGCCTTGAATTCAGCACTTTGATTTGAATTGAGAGCTAGAGAGCAGCGTGTAGAGAAGGAATCTTAGAAGAAGGCAAGAACAGAGAGTTACAAAAAACCTTGACAAGGTGGTCAATTAGGTACACGTAGTAAGCTTAATCTTGGGGGCTCTATTTCCATAATAGAGTCTTCGGTGTATAGAGATCATATTAGAAGAAAATATTGAAGTTCTCAACAGCAAGCATTATCGTCTGCTTCAGTAGCCAAGCCCGATGCACCTATATGCTTGAGGTGTAGATAACCCTATTTAGGAGCATGTAGGAGAGAGATAGGTGCTTGTTTTAGATGTGGCCATATGGGCTATATGGTTAGAGACAGTCTAACTCCCCTTGCTTAGTCCTCCCACCCTCAACAGGCAGCATCCTCACAGGTAGGATCTGTGGGATTTTGCAAGAAAACCTATAGGATTATAAATTCAAATTTTCATGCATATAAATATACCAAACTATTTAGCATGCAAAACACTTAGGGTTTTGAGATCTTTTACCCAAATGAGCCTTCTCCACCAAGCTTGAAGTCTCTCCCAAGCTTTCAAGAGTATCCACGCTCTAGCATGATGCTGGAGATGATCGTGAATGGTGTTAGAAACTTAAACCCTTACAAAAACAATTTTGCAAGTCTTTGGAAAGTATTGGCAATATATCTATATATATTTACATATATACCTGCTAGTAAAAGAAGAAATGAACTCATCAATATCCTCTCTTCTCTTGCTTCCTTTCTTTCCTTGCTTAATTACATGGAAAATAAGCTTTCCTAACTTACTTCTCAAGTGGCCGAATATGTATCCATTGAAGAAAGCTTTCAATTTCTTTTCCTTTCTTTTTTTTTGCAATTCAAAAATGAATTCTTCCGCCACACTTTTAACTTCCATGTATATGTATATGATTATGGTCAAAATTGAATTCTTTTGAATCATTTCTTTTAATGCCAAATAGGTGGCATGCATTAACCTTAAATAAATAAAAGCATCCTATGATATAAACACAAGTGGAAGCATATTTGTATAAAAGTGATTGGTGGAAAAAACTATTAATTATCCAAAACAACTTGTAAACAAAATAAATGATATATTATTATTACAAATAATAATAGTATACTCAAATATATATATATATATATATATATATATATATATATATATCATAGGATGCTATATAACGAAAGTGATATTTTTGGGTCCATTTGATTGAGTATAATTATTAAAATACATAGCCATACTTAAATGCATCAGTATGTAATATTGATTTATTTAATCAAATAATTATACTCAAGATATCGATAAAATATAAAGATTGAAATTTACGAGGATAATACAATCCATGCCTCATGTTTAATTAAGATATTAAAGACAAAGGGATTAAAACTACATGATAACATTGATCATAGAATAAAATATAATATCAAACTATTCATATTCTCGTCATTTGGATGGTCTTGATGTGTTGTTAGACACCGCTCATGATTTGTGATATTAAAATTAGATTTTAATATTACTACCAATGTTACGAGAACCTATTGCATCATACGTTATAACAGAAAAATTGAAAGTGTAAATTCATGAGATAAATTTATCTTAGTTTATGAAAACTTTGTGTTGAATAGGATTTTGCTAGATCTATTGAATAAAATTAGGCTAAGCATGTTGATTAAAACTTTATTAAATAGATTGGGTCTTAAGAGTAAGGACAAGCCCAACACGAATATTGAGCTTATTTTGTCATTAAGCCCTAACCTTAAAATGTAATATAAAACATTTTATTGCATTATAAACATAAGTGTGCCTAGGGTTTATTCTTTGCGTTTTTCTTAGGGGAAGAAAAATACAATAGAAACTAAAACACAAAGAAACATGAGTAAGAGCTAGCACTCGGAATATTGATTCATCTTGTTTGTATGGATATCATAGAGATGCAAATCTGAAGATTTGTACTTGTGGTTCACAAAAGGTATGAGTTTTTTGAGCTCGTTTTAATGAGACATTTGGTTTATCAGATGGATCCTTAGAAGGAAATCAAGAAATTTTTGTTTTTGCTATTTTTGTATACCTTTGATTTCCTAACAAGCAGGGCATATGAGTTAGCTCTTCCACCTAATATGTATAAGATACATCTAGTCTTTCATATATCCATGAAAAGGAAATATTTGTATGATGAGTCACATGTATTGGAGCCACAGACAGTGGATATAGATCAAAGTCTATCTTATCAGAAGCTATCAATGGCTATAGTGGATAGATAAGTGAGAAAGCTTTGGTCGAGATGGATTCCATCAGTAAAAGTTGTTTGGCAGCACCATAAGGGTAGTGAGGCGACTTGAAAGTTAGAGGAGATTATGAAAAATAAATTTTCTCATTTGTTTGAGATCGAAGATAAATGTTTCTAAATCTTATCTCAAATTTTTTATAAATGTTTCTAAATCTTATCTTGAATTTTAAATTTGAGGACAAATTTTCTTAAGGGGAGATAATATAACACCCTGTATTTGAAATAAGGGTAATTTGGTCATTTCATACATAAGAGCATTTTTGTCATTTTATAAGATACATGTTCGGGTGCTCGAAATTGTGTTAATAACTCCACATCATCGATTACTTTATGATTGGAGTCGAATTTATGAAGAATTGATAAGTTAGAAAAAAATTTCTCAAAAATCCCATTCATGCACTCAAGCTTTCAGGTCAAATTTCTATTGATCCGAAAGTTCAAATGATAAGCCATTTGTTTCTACAGAAAGAGCATATAATAAGGATTTCATAGAAATAAATTTGAGTCAAATTTGAGGTCAGAGGAGAGAATAACAACTTGGAAGTTAGTTGATGTGGAGAAGGTAGGAAAATGACCTTTATAACCTTACTCACTTATTTGTCTTCATTGTTTTTTAAATTTCCTAGCGCAATTCTGTCATTTACTTCTTCATTAACATGTATTTGAGACAACACAAGACAAAATGAGTCATTTTGTTTCTCAGAAGCATTCTTCCCATGAGTGCTCGTTTAGGCTTTGAATTGTTAATTTTTTTACTTTCCTATACATTTCTCATTTTCAATTGTTTAAATTGTCGTTTCTTACTACAAATCAATCACTCTCAACATGGGATACACTCTAAAAATTTTGTTTGACCAATTCAATCGATGATTTAGTCAAAAGTAGATATTAAACACTATTTACAAGTTGGGGATTTTTGTGACTACTCGCGATATAGATATTTATGAGTTAAATTGACTCCGCGATGAGATTCCCAACTTTATTTTGAGCTCGTTTTCATATTCTAATTAATGATTACTTGGCCACTAGAATATAGGAAAAATTAAATTTCGGGAAGAGAAATTTATTCGAATATTCGAATTTGAATTACAATCTGTATTATAGTTTAATTTTCTGACAATGATGTTATAACTGTGTTTTAGATATGCTGAGGGAGCAGCCATCTAGTTCTCATTGATCGATCTCCATTTGGTGTTCGTTTGTTTTTGCTGATATATGGTGAGTGGATATAACTTAAACTTATTATATTTTCAAATGATTATGGTTTTATTTTGGAGTATGATTCAAAGGTTATGATGATCAGTTTCTATTAGTTAAAAGTCTATATATGCTTTCAAGCGAATTAGAATAATATATTTTTCTTTTGATATGTTTAAATATAAATATTATTTTATATATGCTTGCAAACTTAAATTTCTTAGGAATCAAAAGTGTTGATAAATACAGTGTGTTGTAGCTAGGAGTTGGCCCTTGTTTGTAATTCTATTATGGATATCTAATTTTGTATACTAAATATATTATAGTATGAGCAATTACACGTTAATTGATTTGTTTGGTTTATTTTTGAGGTATTGATATTATGAAAATGTATGATATTGAGCAATAGAGTTGTATGTGTACTGTTTTGGAGATAATGTTAACTAACACTTTTGTGCTTGAGAAATTGATAGAGATTTTGATCTTGAGGCCCGTTTATAACCATTACATTTTTTTGCTGTTTCTAATTTTATTTACAGATTTTTGTAGTACTTGTCTTTTTGATTTATTAAGATTTTGTTTTATACATATAACTGAAAATGAATATTTTCTTCTGCATAACTTTTGTTTAATAATATCTAAATTATTTTATTACAAACTAACAGGGATGTAGTTATATAGATTATATATATTATGATATATTTTATGTTCTATTATGAATCTATCTATTTTTGATTTATTATATCTTTTTTAGATTTCCTCTACTTCTATTTTTCTCTATTTATGGTATCTAGATTTAGCCTGTATTTCATATTTTCTTACCCTAACCGGGAGCCAGAGGGAAAATACTTGTGCTTTGAAAGCATATTCTGTTATCTGTTTGATGGAGGTATCGGTACATGTGAGAAGTAGGTGACGAAAGGCAGTATGTTCTCTGCCCATTTCTATAGACATCTTTGCATGCTTCTCTTTATAATAAACTCTCTAAAAATATAATTTTACAAGTTTATAAACATGTTCTGGATGCCCTGATATTATAGTTTCATCTGAAATTGATTCAGCTTTAAACTTATGATTTTTTATGGGTATATGTATATTTATACAGTTGTATACTATTTTAGTATCTACTCACTGAGTTTTCCCCAAACTCACCTTACTATAATTCTTAGTACGTGCAGGACTTCTTTCTTATGTGAAGACCAATAGGGTTTTCAAAAAAATGTATTGGAGTTCTAGATTTTTCTCACAGCCACCTAGGGATTTCATTTTGTATAAGTTTATCATTTTGTGTATTGAGAGCTCAACGCTCGATGGTGTAGATATGGATATTTATATTACTTGTATGTCTTTTGTATATTCATATATATATATATATATATATATATATAGACATCTGTATTCTTTCGGTATATGAGTAATATGGTAATGGTGGGCACAGAGCCCTTAGTTATGACTTTGAATTACATACTTATTATTTGTATTACAGGTAGTCGATCAAGTCTGTCTGAGGCTTATGGGGGTAGGATATCCCTGCCTCTATGCTATCACGATCCTGACTACTGGGGTATGACATTTTCATTCACCACCACATGTAATGTGTAAGCATATTTAATGAGTTCAATGCAAGTTGATTTTAGATAATCTTGAAATTCACTAAGTAATTGATAAAAATCTTAAAAAGGATTTGGAAAAATGTTTGTGATATCCAGGCAGAGATGTATAAACAAAGTTAAAGCCCTTATTTATAGTTAAAGTCTAGGGCTTTAAGTAATTACAAGCAAATCCTTAAAACATAAAAGAAAAAAATAAAAGGCAAAAACATAAATTCAATTAACATAAAATAACATGTCTAGTACCTGACATAGAGGTATCTATTGGAGATATGCCATATATCCAATAGTATCTCACGGGTTAGGGATATTATCCTTTGTAAATATATATTAGTAATTAATTATAAAATATTTACAATTAATTACAAATGATATTTTTTATCATTTTGTATTTTTTTTTGTTGCACCTTAGTTTATTAATTATTGTAATAATGCGAAATGATGTCCAATTATGTATTATATGTCAAGACTCTATCTGTAAAATGTTATATATATATATGAGAATAGAGTCTATAATTTAAATATATTCAAATAAGTTCTCGATTGAGATAATATCATTAGGGACAATGATATTCCATCAACATGTTTTGTTACTATTACTGATTAGTATTTGATATTAATAGTTAGGTGATGAGTCTCATGTCATAAGAGCATAAATATGCATATTATGTTTGAGAATATATTATAAATCATGATCAAACATGATGAATCATATCAACAATTATCCACAATCAATGATTTATCACACAATCGTACTTGTGTATCACTAATTCTTTGATCTGAGATATCACGGTTGCTATCTGTAATAAAACATATCGTTCACTTGTGTATATCATATTGGGCTAGTCACATCTGATGAAAGAATGATGGTAATGTATTCTTATTGTATAAGAATAGATAATAATCAATAAAGAATTTATTGACTTAGATATTTGAGCTTGAAATCTTAGGTAAGAATGTCATACACAAGGATAAAAATCTTTAGCCAAAGTACGTAGTTTTTGAAAATGAGTTTTCAAATACACAAATCCCATTTATGATTGATTTTTTGATCTTATGATCGAGTTAAAGATTTAACGACCTAATGACCTATACTCGATTGGGAGTCGATAGTAGAAAAATTTTGCTATATGTAAGTATGACCATATGAATTTATCTGAAATAATATTCTTTGTGTTCTAAGGGTCATAACATTTTACTAGATGTTACTCATGATTATTGGAAACTTTGGTTATAATAAGTTATACTAAAGTGATATGAAAGTGTTCGTATCTACTAATATCTAATTCACAATGAATTCAAGAGGTCATACACAATAACCAATAGATGATGATGGGTAAAATTAAATTTCATTAAGTCAGTTAATGATATTTCATATTGATAAAAATAAAATTGCTCTGATGTAATGATCGATGAGCAATTTTATTCTTTAATATAAAGAATAAATTCTCTCGACAATAATGCGCTAGTACCTGTACTCATTAGAAAGCCATTGGTTAACTCTGGATTTATTTGATTAAATAATAATGATTTAATCTTAAGCATTCATTTTTTAATGAACAATTAGCATTAATTCTTTAATAATTGATTAACGAATTAAATATATATATATATATATATATATATATATATATATATATGAAAATATTATTGATTTATTATATTATATTAATTTGAATTAGTCAAACCATTATAATTAATTATTATTATTATTATTTGTAGTAATAATAATTAATATTATTATTATTTTCCTATTTATTAATAGATAATAACAATTGTCTTTATAATTGTTTATTAAAGTGTTAGTTAAATCCAGCAATGAAATCATGTTATATGCTTGTTCTTTATTGGATATGGAAATAAAATAATATATGTTTTATTTGGCTAATGAAATTCACCCGTATGACATTTAAAAGAAAGGAAAAGATTGTAAATAAAAAGAGTTTTTGTATTTTTTACCACGTTCTTTTTTTTTTTTCGTCCAATAGAAAAGAAGTAAGAAAAAATGAAACTATTGAATCTTCTTCTTTCTTATGGAACGGTGGATGGAAAAAAAAATAAATAACCATGTTTTTGTTTTGAACAAAAATTAGGAAAAGAAAAAAAGAGAAGAAAGAAAGGAAAGAAAATTAGAAAATTAGCTTCTTTGTGTTTCTTTCTTCTTAACCTAACAAAGAGAATTTTCAAAGTATTGAAAAATTAATTTAGTTTGTAAAATCTTAAAAAGTAGTTTTTCAAGTTATTAAAGTCTTCCAGTATCAAAATCAGAACTATTGTTATCGATTCGATATATGAATATATTTGAAGGCTGGTTAGTGATGAATTTATTAGAGTATTTGAAAGAAGTTTGAAAGAGAAAATTTTTCCTTCGTATTATTCATACTCAAGAGACTTATTTTGTCACACCCTGGCAGTCGGGATCGTGATGGCATAGAAGTAGGGATGTCCCACCCCCACAAGCCTCAGACAGACATGACCGATAACCTGTCATGCAAATCATATGTATGCAATTCAAGTAATAAACCAAGGGCTCCGTGCCCCCCCATTACGATTTTACTCAGATACCAAACATACAGATGTATATCCATACATATATGGGAATATACAATGACCTACAAGTAACTTAAATGTTCATACATATATATATCATGGAGTGTTGAGCTCCCAATACACAAAATGATAGACTCATACAAAATGTAACCTTTAGGTGGTTGTGAGGAGAATCTGGATATCCAATGCTCTTCGCGAAAAGCCTACTGGTCCTCACTAAGAAAAGTCATGCACACACTAGGAACTGTGGTGGGGTGAGTTTGGAAAAACTCAGTGAGTAGATAGTGAAACAGTATAAAATTGTGTAAAGATCCATATACCCATTAAAACATAAGTTTGAAGCTAAATCATTTACAGATGAAACTATAATATCAGGGCATCCACAGCATGCTTATAAGCTTGTAAAATTATATTTTCAG
>JAVXUL010129942.1:0-15869 GCA_035590515.1 Trichilia minutiflora
TTTTCTAAGTTTTCATATATCAATAAATCATATTTATGATATATTAAAATCATTAAAATATTTCTCGAACGTATGGGTGCTAGGGCGTCATTATCGAAAAATTTATTCTTTACTTTGAAGAATTTATATCATCCTATCAATTATTAGATAATATTATAGTTTCATTATACTAAACATTTATAACCATTAAAGACATCAATTGGCTTATGTGTAACCCCCTTGGGTTTACCGTGAACTGGACATGAATACGTATACGAATATTTAGCAATACTTCGATACAACTCTTTGTATTCGAAGTTATTAATGATTATGAATGACCTCTAACAAGATATCATGACCTCCAAATATGATGAATAAAGATTCCAAATCAGCCCTCAAAGGTGTACATGCATATAGTAAAGTCCCTCTACTGTCAACTACCGATTGAGTGCGGGTCATGGTATAGTCAAATCCCTAACTTAATCATAGGATCAGGAACTCAAATCATATACAGAATCCACTTATCTGAAAACACATTTTTGAATAAGTGTACTTTGGCCAAAGATTTAATCCCCGTGTATGACATCCCTACCTACGACCTCAAGCTCAGATGTCTAAGCCAGCAGATTTCATCTTGATCATCACTTGTCCTCATACAAAAAGAACATATTGCCATCAAGCTTCTTTCATCAAGTATGGCTAGCCCGATGGGATATACACAAGTGAACGATATGTCTCAATGTAGAGAGCAACCGTAATATCTTAAGTCAAAGGACTAGTGATGCGCTAGTACGGCTGTGTGACTTATGATTGACAGTGGACATCCACCCATGTGAGTTCTCACGATTGGTTACTTTCAGTAATATATTCACAAACGCACTACTCATGTTTATACTCTTGTGATATGATACTCGTCACCTAACTATTAGCATTGAATACGAATCATTAACAGCAACAAAATATACCAGTCATACAATATCATCATCCCTAATGACATTACCTCAACTGAAAAAAATATTTGGATGTATTCAAATCATAGACTCTGTACTCATATCTACAACACATTGTAGATAGAGTCCTGACACATAATACATCACGGGATCTTATTTTGCATTCATAATCAAATTATCAATTAATATCATAACCGATGGAATGCAAAATAATATAATTAATGCCATTTATTAATTATAAAAAAATTTATAGTTAATATTCATAGTATATATACAATACGGTGATAGCCCCGAATAATATGACATGACTGGTTCTAGGGTATATCTCCAACACTTTCTTGGTCCTCGAGTAAACCAGAATATCATCGATGAAGACAATCATAAACTTATCAAGATAAGGATAGAATACCCGATTCATAAGATCTATGAATGCAGCTGGGGTATTAGTTAATCCAAACAACATTAAAAGGAACTCATAATGACCATAGCGTGTTCGGAAGGCTGTTTTGGTCACATCACTCTCCTTAATCTACAACTGATAGTACCTTAATTTTAAATCAATCTTCGAGAATACACTCGCTCTCTACAACTGATCAAACAAGTCATCGATCTTGGGCAGTGGATACTTATTTTGGATGGTGATCCGATTTAGCTGTCGGTAGTCTATACACAATTGTAGAGTCCCATCCTTCTTTTTAACAAACAACACCGACGAACCCCAAGATGATATACTCGATCTGACAAAACCCTTATCAACCAGCTCTTGAAGTTCCACTTTTAATTTTTTAAGTTCAACTAGTGCCATATGATAAGGAAGCATTGAAATTGGTATAGTGCTAGGAATCAAGTCAATACTGAAATCGAATTCTCGTTGTGGTCGCATTCCTGGTAACTCATCTGAAAATATATCCAAAAATTCTCTCACTACTGGAACTTGTTCAATTCTATACACAGAAATCGTTGTGTCCATAACATGTGCCAAATATCCTTGGCACTCTTTCCTCATTAACCTTTGGGCGTCCATCGCACAAATCAAACTACTAGACAAAATATTTCGCTCACTTGTGAAGATTATCTCTAATCCTCCGAGTCCTCTGAATACCACTTGTTTAGAAAAGCAATTTACTGTCGCTCGATGTCTGGACAACCAATCCATCCCTAAAATCGCATCGATATCCTCCATTCTCAAGGGAATCAAATCAGTTACTAGCTCGACTCTATTCACCATCACCGCATAATCTCTAAATACAGTCTTTCTCAATAATTTCTGACCTAGTGGGGTATGTACTATAATCTCTTAGTCTAAGGGTGATAATGTAAGGCTAGCATGAGGAGCTAAAATAGTATTGACAAAAGATCAATTAGAACCCGGATCTATTAACACATAAACATGTTGATTGAAAATAATAACCATACCAATCATCACATCTGGGTTAGTCTACGTCTGCTCCTGATTCAAGGCAAATACCCCTAGTCTGAATTCTATCGTGAGTTCTCTGAGCACTACGGGATGCTGTTGAGGAACTGCCCACACTTGATCTTCTACTAGTAGAAATTACAGCCTGCTCAACTGATGGATGTTATTGAGGTGCAAGTTACTGACTTGTCTGATCACCCCATTCTGTTCTACCTAACTTGGGACAGTACATCCTGATGTGTCATATTTCTCCATAATGGTAGCATGCTGGCGGTTGATGGCACAAGCCTATGTGGTATCGTCTATAATTTATACATATGTCCATATTTTGACTTTGTCTTGATCCTTGGGTCTGTCTTTGAGCTAATGATCTGAATCTTGAGTGTCATTAGCTCTGAGGAAAACGTGAAGAGACACTTGTAGGACTAGTAGCAGAAGCTCCACTGGATGAGCCACTGCTATGGCTCTTCTTAGAGGGAGAGCCAACCTGTATAATCAAATCTCTTCTCTTCTAAAACTGACTCCTCGATCTTCTTCCTCCTACTAACTTCTCAGTTTAAAGGGCCATCTGAATCATTTTTTTGTATCCCTGAGTCCCTGACAACGACATCTTCTCACGAATCTCGAAATTCAGACCCTTTTTAAACTTGGCACACAGGCTCTCTTCATTAGAAAATTCTGACACAAACTCCACTAGCTCTCTCAATCGAGTCTCATATTCTGATACTGTCTTACCCATCTACTTCAGTCAGAGAAATTCTTGTTTCTTTTTAATACAATAAAAAGGATTGAAATACTGATCTCGAAATTCTTGTACGAAGTTATCCCAGGTCAATTGTGTTGAGGCCCTCGCTTGTACATTTGCTCACAAATAGCTACATTGCCCTCTAATAATCTGACAGCCTCCTTTAACTTGTACCTGTTCTCTAATTCTATGTCATTCAGGTCACCCTCTAATTTTTTAAACCATTGATTGGCTTCTACCGCATCTATAATACCTTAAAAGGCACACTTCCCAATTGTCAAACCTCTTTGATCAGTTTGGATAACTTTTGAGCTGATCCAGATGCTTCTGCGACTTGGGCATTCCAATATGCCATAAAAACAGTCCATGCCTCAGGAGTCATATTTGGAGGCATTCCCATGCCTAATTGCTGGTATTGAGGCGAAAGAGGTTCATGCTATTCCTCGGGTTCAGGTTGAGGCATATACGACGTAGCCTCTTCTTCAACATCAGGCATGATTTCTCTTCCTGGTCTACCTCAACCTCGCCTAGGTCTTGAAAATATTTTAGCTACAAAAGAGCACGAAATTTAATCGTACAGAATTAACATGGTTGTGATGCTTTCTATGACTCGGCTCACTTAATCCACTGAAAATTTTCAAAAACTATAAAATCATGTACAGAATTTCAAAATACAGTTTGAAAATAAAGTTTGGGTGTTTTCAAAATCGTTTTAACATCAAAAGCTCTGATACCAATAAAATTGTCATGTCTCAACCTGTGGATCCTATACGTGACAACTCTCACAGATTCTCAAGGTGTACTCGATCACTAGAACACACCCTGTGAGCCTGTAAAATCTTTACAAAATCTGTTTCAAAATATTTATGCGACACTTCCAAAATCAATCCAACCAAAACACCCCAAACTTCTCAAAATAACCCGGCAACTCACAAACACTTCTATAAAATTTATTTCCCTCATATCTTAAACATTCATCAGAATATTAAATAGGAAACTCAACAGACGATCATAAAATCAAAAGAGTTTACAAGTCTATCCTTAGTATATCAAAAACATTAGAAATATGAAATACAATACGACTTCAATGGACTAGGAACACAACTAGGTGAGTCGATGCCCAAAGTATACCTGATAGTCTTTTAACCAAGGAGGATCACCACCACCGCACATTGTTAGCTAAGCGAACCTGAAACTAGAGAGTGAGGGGGGTTGGTATACGAGAGTATACTCCGTGAGTGAGTTAAAAGTAAATATAAATAAATAATATAAAATTCATAAATATAAAAGCACCATTTAAAATACATTTCATAAAGTCAATGAAAATCAATTCTTTTAGTTCGAAACCTCAAATCATATATTGAAAATCATTGGGTTGGCTGCCTTTTTCGGAGATTACCCTGGCTCTGGGTATTCCGAGACCGTCAGTGGATTTTATATGTAATAAAAATATGCTATTTATAAAAATAGATTTTTGAATGTAGAAAGTAAACGATGCATGATTTGATTAGATAAAAACAAGCCCTTCACTAATGTTCGCCTCGAATTAGTTACAAGATGACATCCGTGACTAACCCGATGAGACTCACAGGTGGTCGAATTAGATCATATCATCACAATAATACGACCATACACCACCCCCACCTGTGAAGTCTCCACTTACCTAGGTGATCTCTCAATTAGGCTGACCTTAGGCTACCTCCCCTATAACTACAGTAACAATCCTGGCCCACTTGGCCGTTATCACAACAAGTATAAAAATCTGGCCTACTGGCTGTAACAACATAGAGCAAACATAAAACTTGACCTATTGACCGAATCATCAACATGTATCATCATCAAAATATAAACATCTCATAACTTGGCCACTGGCCATTTCTCATGTAAAACAAGTATACATAAAACAAAAACAGTATTCATAAAAATAATAGCGTTGATTAAATATTTACCTACAATTATCAGAAATTTATTTTTAAAACAGTAAAAGTATAAAATATCCACTCACAGCTTAGGGAGGGTATACACTCCCTAATTTCCCTTGTTTCTCGGTTTGGTACACAGATTCCTAGCTCGTGCTCCATCGCTTAATCACATATACCAAACTATATCAATATATATTCCAAAATGCATATGAGACTCGAATGCGTACAATGCATGCTAACTTAGGTTTTTCTACATCAGACAATACGAGAAATCAGTTAAAACCTTCGTTATCCATCTAATTAACCATACATTATCGACACAGACCCATATTATAGCCACATTAGTGTATTTCGATTTGGTTTCGAAGTTTAGACATGCGAACCCTGCACACTCGCTAGAACAATAACTCTAGTTACTATTTATATTCACCCAAAATCTCTAAAATTGAATTTTCAACTTCTTAACGAGTTATTCGACATCACTACAATCTAATTAATGCATAAAACCTAAATATACGTGATAAATCTAATCAAAATTCTCCTGAATAAATAATAAAATTCATACGAACAAAAATTGATAAAACGTTAAATAAAATATGCAGACTAGTTAGGAATGACGTTACGAACCTCGTGGTATCGTCAGTTTGCTTCGATTTGGCCTCAAACCCAAAAAGCCCCAAAATAAAAGTCGAACCCTAACTCCCCTTCTTGGATTTCTACGCTCTATCGCCAAAACAACGCTCTCAGGGAGTTAGATACGAAGAATACAAATAATTGGCATTGAAAAATCAAAGATATGGTAAAATGTATGTAGGAGATAGAGAGAACAGAGAGATCGTGAGGGAGAGAGGGAAGAAAGAGAGAAAAGAGAGGCAACGAGTGGGAGAGGGGGACTCAGCCCGCTTTTTATAAAAATATTTAGAAAATTATCATTTTACCTTTAATGAATGTAAAGGAGAATCTTCCAGAAATAGGCAAAATTATCATTTCACGCTGATTCGATCGAACAAATCGGGAGATTCGTTCGAACGAATATGAATTCGATCGAACGAACTGGGTTTGGATCGAACGAATCTGGCATTTTCAAAGTCAGAGAGCTCCCCAATTTTTTGTTTGAATGATCTGATATTCGTTCAAACGAAACCATTGATTCGGTCTAACAAATCACTATTTGATCGAACAAATTTGGGATCAAAATTTTTTAAAAAATTCCTCCAAATTTTGTTTGAACGATCCGCTTTTCGTTCGAACAAAATATTCTATTCGTTCGAATGAATCTGAAACTAGGAATTCATTCAAATGATTTGACCCATTCGTTCGAACGAATTACACATTTTCTCCTAAATCCTTCCCTTAATTAAAAAATATTATTGGGGTCCTACTCAAAATAAAACTATTATTTAATTTTATTGAGGTCTCTACGTTCACACTCCTAAAACTTTATCTTAAGCAATTCAACCCTCAAAAAAATTACAAAATCATGTACATACACACGGGATATAGAATGAATGCAAACGCATGAACAATAAAAATATAAAATTATAGATATACCCTTGAGATCTAAACACGGGCTTACATTGATATTAACGATGTATGGTATATTTTTCTATATTCACTTTTGTTTTTAATGTTAAGTTCTTTTTATATGTAATATACGTTCATAATAAGGTTGCCTGATAGAATTGGTTTAGTAGCATATAAATTAAAATTGCCACTAAAGATGCAGCAAGTTCATGATATTTTTCACGTCTCTATACTGAAGAAATATCATCATTGAACCAGCTCATGTACAGTTACGTGAAGATTTGAAGTATTATGTATACTCAATTACTATTCTTGATCAACAAGAACGAATCCTACAAAATAAAACCATTCCGATGGTGAAAGTATTATAGAGAAGTAATTCAATTAAAGAAATGATCTGAGTGCCCAAGCATCAGATGCGACAGCAGCATCCTCATATCTTTCAATATTAAGGTACGTAGAATTTTGAGGATAAAATTCTTTTAAGGAGGGTAGAATTGTATAACTTTCTTTTTTTTTAAATTTTAAAATTTTTAAGGACCTCATTGATAATTACCAAATCATGCATAATTTAAAAGCATGTCACTGTGCTTCTTCTTCCTCATCTTCGCCAAAAACATGTAGAGACCAAAAACATTTCCTCTTCCTCTGTTCTCCTTCATTTTTTTGATGAAATGTTCAGTTATTTTTTAATCTCTCACCACCATTCAACTCCTTTCGATGTTTTTCAACGTGGTATAATTATTTTCTTGATTGGGAGTCGTTCTAAGAATGAGTTGAATAGTAATTGAGACTAAAAAATTAGAAAATTTTCGATTTTAGTGCAAATCAAGTTTTCTAATGCTATTAGACACTGATTGATAAACTTTCCTACTCATTTAACGTATTAATTTTATAAATTAGATGAGCTGAATAAATTAAGGTTTATTGTTCTTAATTTAAAATTATTTTTAATTATAAAAATTCAATTTCATTGCATTAATTAGGACATACTGAAGTGTTATATGCAGTCAATTTGATAAAATTATAAGTAGAAAAAAAATTAGGGTAATGTGAATAGTACTAAACCTGTGATTTTAGGGTTTGTATAATTCAACTTCAATTCATGAAATTGAGCTGAAATTATGAAAATTGACAACATAATTAAGCTATAAGAAGTCAAAAGGGAGAAAAATTCAAAAACAGAGAATAAGGGTAAAATTGAAATTTTCAATAAAAGTTTTTAGTTATGTTAGAATGTATTTATTAATTTTGTAAATAAGTTTTCATAAAGTTTTGATAGTGAAAAATGATTAGATAGATGAAATTTAAAAATTCTGCGAAGAATTCAGATACTTTAGGAAAAATCTAATTAGGGTCCAAACATATTTATTTATGTATGGTTGTCTTAATACAAGTATTTATATTGATATGATTATTTATTTATGAATGAATTAGGTTCAGAACGAATCGGAGAGAAATCCGCATCACACGGGAAGTAATAGGGAGTGCATATCCTCCCTATATTGTGAGTGAACATTTATGTTTTTATTACTTTAAAATATTTTTAGATATTGTTTATTATTTACTGATGTTTATAAAAGCTAAACTTTTTATGTTTATTACTTTTGTTTCATGAGTTGTTTATATATATGTGTGTGTGTGTGTGTGGTTTGAGAAGAAATGAGTTTGTATAAGTTGTGACTAGAGGCTAATGATATTTAGATTTTCATATTTGTATAACTTTTGTGATGTGATGAAATTATGATCAATTGTTAATTATTGTGATTCTTATGGTATGTATTCGATACATGTATACATATGTATATTGGTGATTATAGTCATAAGAGCTAGGTTATTGATTTATTGTAACTACAGGATAATAGCTTAGAGCAGATTTGAGGAGATGCCGTCTAGGTGAGTGAAGGTTCACAGGTGGGAGATGGTATAAGATGTGATATTGATGAGATTATGTGGTTGTGATTCGATCACATGTGAATTAATCTCATCGAGAAGAGTCACAGATATCACCATGTGACTACTTGAGGTCAACATCCGCAGTAGGCTGATTTTTTAAATGAACCATGCATTATTTTATTCTTGCATTTTAAGTTAAACTTTTATAAAATTCATTATTTTTATTTGTATGAAAAGCCCACTGATAGTCTCAGGTTTGCCCAGGATCAGGGTCACCACCGGGAAGGTGGCCAGCCTAATGACTTTATAATAGTTTGTGTTTTCAGAGTTAATTAACTATTTTAAATAAAATCGATTTAAAAATATTTTTCAAATATTTGTATTATACTCTTTAAAATAATTTATCTTAAAGATTTTATCTTAAGAAGTATTATTGGTTATAAATGTTTTATTTCACTCACGGAGTATACTTCAGTATACTCACCCCTCACTTTTCAATTTAAAAAAAAAAAAAGCATCAATATGGTGTAACGACTTTGTATGGTGGTGACATCCTCAATTTAAAAGGGAGCAAGTATGTTTCTAACTCGATTCATACCTAATTTAGTCTCGGTTCACTACTTGGGTTATCAGAACTTTTGTGACCTATATTTTAATGTTTCGAATTTTGTAATTATACTTTGTAAATAATTTTAAAACTTATTATTATTATTATTTCCTTGAATCTTATATATTTATATTTTCTCTGATTTGTTTTGTAGATTATTAAGCTATTTAAATATTTTGAAGTGTTTGAGATGATATTAAGAAATTTTTTAAAGTTTGGGCGATCTGGAAGGATATATTAGAAGTGTTTTGAATTGTTTGTTGGATAATTACATTTTTTATAAATCTTACAGGCTCTCAGTGTGTATTCAGGGATAATAAAATATATATTAGGAGTTTGTAGTAATTATCGTACGTAGAGCTCACAGGCCAGAGTGTGACAATATACATGTCAAAATATTTATAAAAAATTAGGTAAAAATTAAATAAACACTGAATCCAAATTTATTCTGAATAGACAGACATATTTAAATGTAGATGGGTACCATGCTTGCATATGCTATAGATGTACTTAAAAATTAATTTGATAAACAATGTTACTGTTTTCTAAGATTAAGAGTTAATTAAGTTCACCCACTTATTTGAAGGTCTCTAACCTCAAAAGATGTGTGATTATAACTCTGTATAATTTTGGTGTAGGATTGCAATTATGTGAAATACTAACATGAGACTTTGAATATAGAACCAACTTATGAGAGAGTGAATAAAGTCCAACAAATATCACTAAAAAAACACAAGTATGCTAAGAAAATCGAGTCAGTTACGAATGTCACTTCGTGGTGATTCGAGATGAACGTTAGTGATGGATATATTTTTTAAAAAACCTTGCACATTCTATTTCTTGTATTTAAATATATTTTTATAAAATAACATGTTTCTCTTACATATAAAATTCACTGATAATTCAGGATTACGTCTGATTAGTGTTAATCTTCAAGAAGACAGTCGTATCTAATAATTTTTTTACGATTTGATAAGTAAATATTTAAAAAATAAAAGATATTTTATATTTGTTTCTTTGTAGATTATTCTCTTTTAAATAAATGTTATTTAATAAAAATTATATTTAGTATTATATTTATTTATTATAATTAGTGTTATTATTTTATATTTTTTTTATTAAATATATATTAGTATGTTCACTTTTTTTTTAGTATGTTAGTATATTTATTTATTTATTTTTTTTCTCGTTTACAAGCAAGCGTAAAAAATACGTGAAAGGCGTTGATTGCGTTGAAACTACTTCAAATTAATTCAATTAACTAATTTGAATCAATTTCAGTCGATGTCGATTTCAATTTTTCCATCTCTATTTAAGACCTTGTCCGATATACACGTCATTTATTGATTGAAAATTGAAAACAGATATTTAATTAATTATTAATTTTACTTACACCACGAATTAATGGACCCACTCTTCCCAGTAATTTAAAGGTAGGATCGTGATGTGTCCACGTGTAATCGTTGTGAACTATGTTAAAATTTGGTCCCACTATAGAATTTGAAACATGTGGTATCTGTTACTGTTTCATTTTCGTGCTCAGATTTTCTATTTATGCTTGACGCTACAAATACAATCAATTATTAACCTTCGCATTCCACAAATTCTACGTTGCATTCCATGCCAATCCTCCATCAATTTCAAACTTTTATTAGTTGCTTCCTCTTAGGGTAGTGATATTTTTTGTGGATAGATTAGACATTTTATTAAAACGACATTTATGAAGCATAAGTTAATAAATAATTATCTTATATATTTTAATAATAATAGATAACTGAATAATTATATTATTTAATTATTATATATAAAAATATAAAATTAATTCCAAAAGATATTTATGAGGGAGGTAACTGATGAACGTGTTGGATATATGATCAAAAGTCACATGTTAGAGAAGCAATGATTCATAACGGTGGTAAGGAAAGGATGTCCTTTTTATCAAGGATTATGTCTGAATAAATCCATACAATTGTCCAAGAATAACTGCCATTCAAAAAAAGTATAAATAGGCAATGAGAGATAGAATGGATGCATCAAAGTTTCCTTCTTAAAGCATTATAATGTAGAGAGAGAGAATTCTCCAATTCTTCATTTCTTAAGTGATATATTCTGTCTCAGATTCTTGGAAGTCTTTATATGCAACCACCAGTCTCACGACGATGATCAGTTGTTCAATAGTGATATCAGAGCTCGGTTTGTAAAGAGAGAAAGTCCAAAAGAGGTAGAAAGTTTTTCTCAAATTTTCGATCAGATTTCACGTTCATTTGGTGTGTTTCTTGGTCCTAGCGTAATCTACTCTTTTATACAAATCCATTGTACCCATTTCGTCAGAAATTATCATCGAAAACGATCGAAAATTGAGAAAACCAGAAAAACCGTCAGGCGCATCCAACACACGTGCCCGAATGTTGAAGACGCGTGGAGCCCACGCGCAGAGAGCGTGCACTCCACGTGTCGGCCAAATTCCCAGAGTTCCAGTCCGGTTCAGACTAACTCCGATTCGGTTCGATTCGGTTCAGTTTATTCCGATTCGGGTTGGCTCGGTTTGGTTCAGACAGGCTCAGACCTGGTTCAAGAAAGTCAATCCGATTCAGTTCGGTCAAGCCCATATACTGTTTAGCCATCGGTCCAGTCCAACCAGACCGTCCAGTTCAAGCCATTTTCGGTTCAGTTGAATCGATAAAATTTTGCAAGCTCGGTTTAGGGCCCAAACAAACTCCGATTAAGGCAAAATTTGATTTCCTAAAGTTTTCCGGCATTCCAGATTGATCTGTGGTATCAGAATTTTGATTTGAAGACTCAAAATTCAAAAATTTATGGAAGCACATGAAAACAACATAAAAAAATACCGGCTTTGAACTACCTCGACTTACTGACACATCGAAGAAAGATTCATTTTACTATTCTTGATTTGTTTGTATGAGAAATAAGTGCTTCAAGATAAATTAGAGGATTAAAACCACTGAGACTCACAAGAGTGCTTAAAGCTTCAGAAACTGTATATACTCGACAGTTATTTAAAGAGAAGCGGATCATTCCAGCTTCAAAGAAAAGTAAGGAGAAGAATCCTAAGAAGCCGTACTTGCGGTCACATTTGAACGAATATAAGATTAGGTTATTATAACCTAATCCACTATGAGTTAAAATTTATACAGTTTTATTTATTTATTTATTTATTTGTCTTATTTTATAAATAAATATAGCATGGCTAGTGAGAGTACCACAGATTTAGTAAAATTAGAAAGGTTGAATAATATGAATTATAATATATGAAAAAGAAGGATTTCTTATTTATTGATACATGAGAAAATTTTGTATGTTACTAACAAAGAAAAACCCACAAATTCTATAGTATTAAATAAATAGGAGGATAATGAATTAGCTAAAGCCATGATTCTTAGTAACATGCAGGATGATTTGATTCTTTTGTATAAAGGTTATAATACTGCTAAAGAAATTATTGATGTATTAGATAGCAAATATGAGTCAAAATCTGATATATATATACAGTTAAGATTAGCTGAGTTCAATAACCTTCGTATGAATGAGAGTGACAGTATAGTAGATCACATTATAAAGATGGAGTTATTAGCAAAAGATCTTTCAAATATTGGTCATGAAATGTCTGATAAGATGTAGGTGTCAGTCCTACTAAATAGTCTGCCAAGGGCATGGGATCGTGTGGTGACCTCAATAACATATGGACAAACTGATTTGTCTATGATAACTTTGTCAGCTATATTGGTAGTTAAAGAGGTCAGGATAACTAGAAGAAAGGAGGAGAATCACTTCAACAAACTTCTCATGGCAGAAAGTTCGTAAAGTGAAAAAAGCAAGCCAAAAGAGAAAAATTCTAAGCGAAAGAAAGGATCGTGAAAACCATGGTGAAAAAATAAAAAGCCAAGAAAAAATCGGTGTTTTATATACGGGGATACTAGTCATTTTAAGGCTCAATTTTCTAAACAAAAGAATAAATCCAAGAATCAAAAGGAGATTATTTTGATAGTTTTAGAGGCACTCATTGCTGAATCACAGGATCAATGGTGGATGGATTCGGGTGCTACTAGACATATGAGCAATGACAAAAGTCAACTTGTTACTTTTGAAGAAAAGACACTCGAGAAACATCGGTTATACATGGGCAATAATACCTATATTGATGTTCAAGGAATAGGGGATTGTAAAATCTTAACTATAGACACCATCACAATTTTGAAAGATGTGTTATATGCTCCATCTATGAGAAGAAATCTGATCTCAGTATCTGTTTTAGAGAAGAAAGGGTTTGAGATTAGATTTAAGTCAGGATTTATAACCATAGGCAAAAATGGTCTAGTACTATTAAAAGAAAAAAGAATTGATGACATGTACTCAATTGGTTCTACAATGAATAAAAGTTCTTCTTCTGATTATGTCTATGTGTTAAATTCTAATGATACTCTGCTTTGACATTTTGGACTAGGTCATATAAATATAAATAAAATTTTAAGAATATGTAATAAAGGAATGCTTCCCCAAGTAAATAAGGATAACTTTGATATATGTGAATCATGTATTAAAGAAAAAATGACGAGAAAACCTTTCTCGAACCATTGAAAATCCTCAGATTTACTTGAAGTAGTCCATTCAAATTTATGTAGACCTATGAGAACAAAAATACATAGAGGTATGGAATATTTCATCACTTTTATTGATAATTATTCTAGATATGGTCATGTATATTTTCTAAAATATAAATCAGAAGCTTTCAAAAAATTCAAAGAATATAAAAAGGAAGTAGAAATTCAATTAGGTCGGTCAATCAAAGTTTTAAATAGTGATTGAGGTGGTGAATATGAAACTTTCGATGATTTCTACAAAAGCAGTGGTATAAGGCATATCTATACTATGCCTTATAGCCCACAATAAAGAAGAAATCGAATTCTATTGATATGACAAGATCTATGATGTCTCATTCAGAAATGTCTTTATATTTCTTGGGAGAAGCATTATCTACAGCAGTATATATCTTAAATAGAGTTCACACAAAAGCTAAACTTTTAACTCCTTATGAGTTATGGATGGGAACCAAACCTGATTTAACAAAACTAAAAGTTTGGGGATGTAAAGCTCATGTTCTTATTCTTAAGCTTTTAAGGAATAAGATTAATACTAGAACATGGGAATGCAAATTTATTGGTTATGTTGAAAATGGGATTGGTTATCGCTTTTACCGTTCTGAAAGGGGTCTTATAGAAAGTAGAGATGCTGTGTTTATGGAAACTACTAATACACTAATTTCTGATCAACAACTTGAGCTTCTTTATGACAATGACACCCTTACTACTTCATCACAACTTATCAGCAATAAAGAAACTGATAATCCCAGTACTTTCACATAATTAAGTAAAGATATACAAGACAGTGGGAGTAAAAGAAAACGAGAACCTTCTCAATGGTTGAAAGATCATTATGTCTTTATCATTGATGAAGAAAATCAACTAAGTGATGATCCCAAAACATATAGCGAGGCTATGAGACAATTTGATTCCAAAGTATGGCAATTAGCTATGGAAGATGAGTTGGAATCTATTGAAAAGAATAAAGTTTGGGAATTAGTTGATTTACCAAGAGAAAAGAAGCCCATTGGTTGTAAATGGGTATTAAAGAAAAAGTTAAAGGTTAATGAAAGTCTAGATAGATATAAGGTTAGATTGGTAGCGAAAGGTTATACTCAAAAGCCTGGTATAGACTTTATAGATACTTATTCACCGATTGCTAAATTCACATCTATTTGAATTATTATGGCAATTGTTGCAAGATGGGATCTTGAATTGCATCAATTGAATGTAAAGACTGCATTTTTAAATGGTGAATTAAAGGAAGATATTTGTATGTCACAACCAGAAAGTTTCCTGGTTAAAGGATATGAAGACAAAGTTTATAAATTGAAAAGGTCTTTATATGGACTTAAACAATCATCTAGACAATGTTATTTGAATTCTATCAGACAATCCTGGATTTGGGTTATAAAATGAATTTTTTGGATCATTGTGTTTATAGTTGGAGATGCCAAGATAAAATATCTATACTCTTATTGTATGTGGATGATATTTTGTTAGCCAATAATAGCATGGATATGATTTATGAAATAAAATCATATCTAGGTGCAAAGTTCGACATGAAAAACATAGGTGAAGCATCTTATGTTCTGGGAATTAAAATTACCAGAGATAGAAAATCTAAGATGTTATAGCTAGATCAAAAAAGTTATCTAGAGAAAATATTTAAACGGTTTCATATGGAGAGTTGTAAACCAGTAAATACACCCACGTGTAAGTCAACTATTTTGAACAAGGATTCTTGTTCTCAAAATATAATCTAACTAGAAGAAATACAAAGAGTACCTTGTGCTCAGGCCATTGGGAGTCTAATGTATGCAATGACTAGTACAAGACCAGATATAACATATGCAGTAGGAGTGGTAAGTAATTATCAATTGTCACGCCCTGATCCTAGTCGGTCACGTGATAATCGCCATGAATATTAGGAATACATCCTATCACTTAGAATGCACCCCTAAAATCCGTAAGGCATTAGTACCTGTTTTCAAACTCATTAACCAAAAATAAAACGAAATAATAGATAATGGAAGATTTTCAATCGTATAAATATCAATCTATGTATTGTTATAAAATATAATACATAATACTCTTGGCCAAGCCAAATACAAAATAATATCTTTATTACAAATCATTTTTGATACAGTGGACCATAATGTAAAAACCTGAGTCGAGTACCTGTAAACTTGCTGAATCACACTTCAGCTATGCTATGCCACGCCCGACTA
>JAVXUL010129963.1:0-15867 GCA_035590515.1 Trichilia minutiflora
CTAGAAATTTAGAAAGACATGGAGATGAGAGAATGGAATTTTATTATCAACTAATTCTAATACATCTATTACATCTATTACATATCTTGAACACAAAAATAGGCCTTCTATTTATAGGCAAACAAGAGAGCTAAATGTCAAGATAGGTAGTTGAAATAGTTGATAATTAAGTTGAAATCTTTGACAAATAGAGTTGAAATATTCTAACTACCACAACAATATCATGGATGACCTCAAATACGAATGATTCAGTTTTAGTGTACAACATTAAAGTTGTAGGTATTTGAATCCAAGTTCAAATGCCACTAATTTAAAGTCAAATCGAATTTTCTATCAAAATTATGGTCAAATTACTGGAGCAAGGTCAGGCTGGACTGGAACAGCAACGTGACTTGATTGATGGCCTCAAAAGTATAGCTTAGAGCCCGAAATGATGGTTGGACCAAACATGAAAGTTTTAGAACAATGTGTTATATTTTCAATGGATTAAGATTCATCGCAATATCACTCTTGAATGAAAAGTTATGCCCATTTTACGTTCACTGCACAAAAACCAAAATTAAATAAAATTACAAACAAAGTAAATTTTACATCAAAAACTAGAAATATGCATAAATGGAGAGAGTTAATCATACTCTGAAGTGTAAAATGATAAATTTAACCTTAATACACATATACTTTTATGTACTCATCAAAGAACGACACCGATTTTGATACCACCCTATCGTATAGTATCCATAGAAATAAAAGAATTGAAAACTCAATTGGAAGACTTGGTCGAGAAGGGTTTTATCCGACCAAGTGTCTGATGGCCCAATTGGCAAACGAAGAGGGGGGTGAATTAGCTTTAGAGAAATTTAAAAACTAAATGAACGATAATAATTAAGCCAAAAAAATGCTTTCCATTTATATTGATAAATTAATAATAAAATATTCAAAGCAGTAAATAAAAGATAGAGAGAGAGAAGATTGTAAAATAGAAAGTAAATAGATAAAGAGAGAGAGAGAGAGAAGAATGCAAACACAAATTTATAGTGGTTCGACATAACCAGACTTACGTCCACTCTCTCAGCTTTTACCGAGCTGAGGCTATACTATTCTCTTTGTTTGCACGGGTCAAGAGTAACCCAGATTTCAATCTCCTTTCTTAGCGGCGAAGGGTAACCAAATACAAGTCTTGCTTTTTACGAGTGAAGAGCAACCCAAATACAACTTCTTATATGGGTGAAGTGCAACCCAAATCTTACTTTAATCGGGTGAAAAGTAACCCAAATTAGTTAGCAAGAATGCTAATAAAAATTTTACCCTCTCACAGAACAAATTTACAATGAGTGCAAAAATGGTTTCTCTCTCTAGAAAAATATTATAGAAGATGATGCTCAATTTATTTCTTTCCCCTAATCTATTCTCTTGTTCACTCAATTTCTTTTTGAAGAATTGAAGCTTTTAAATTGCTTTGGAGAGCTTTTCCGAAGTCTCTTTAACAGCTCAAAAATTTGTATTAAATGCTCTAAAACTGGCCATTACAGACTTGATTTAAAGAAGGTAACAATACGTTTGCAAAGGTATCGATATGTTTTGTCGAATTTTCTTCTTTAGAGTTGTCAAGCTCAAAGGTGTTTGATGGGGTGCTTGATAGGGTATCGATGCGCTGCCAAAGGTATAGTTACGTTTCCAAAGGTGTCGATATGTTTGCTAGGGTATTGATACGTTTGAGCTTTCTTCCAAGGGATCGATACATTGATAAAGATGCTTGATAAGAGTATCGATATGTTTGAACTAATTTTGAACTGGTGTCGATCCTTTGCATCTGTGAGCAACCATTCTCAACCAAAAACATCAAGTGCAATATATGCTCAATATATAAACATAAATTAAGCTTCATAAAGCACAATTAAAGCATTATGATCAATCAAACAAATTCAAAATAATTAAAATAATTTAATCAAATAAATCATTTGTTTATCAACAAAATAATTTGCTCATCATCAAAAACATATAGGTCAACACAATATGAGATTTTGTACCTATTAACACGTGTCGCTTTTTAAGTAGCATACTCTAAAAGGTTGTTGTAGGAATCGTGGTGTGACTGCTGTGGGAGCCGTACCATACCACGTATTTTTGAAAATATTTTGAAAAACTACGGATCGGATGCTTGGTCCCCCGAGGCTCCGAGCCATGTCACCCTGCTGAAAATACATCAGGTCTTTGATGACATCATAAGCTAGTGTCATGGATACTGTTGTCCTTTAATTTACGGGTGCCCCCGAGACTTTAATTCTGTATGTAACAAATGCTTGGATCGGATAAACGTTGTTGAGGATTTCTTCCAAGAACATGTTTACCGAAGCAATGGCCTCTGATGAATCATCTGATCTGATCTATCACTTCTATTATTATAAGAAAAGGTCTCGGAATATCGTCATGTTGGTGATTTGGAAGGGAAGATTATATCTGCGTCATGGGCCTAGGCCTCTGGATTAGGTTTTGGATGAATATACCCAAATAATAAGTTTTAAATTAATTTATTTATTACTTATATAATAATTTTTTATTATTTTATTGGTTAAGGTGTTTGATCTTTGTCTTATACACCAAGTTTAATCTTACAAATATTTATTTATATTTATATTTTATTAATTTTTTATAATGCGGATTTCATTCAAAATTTTTTTGAATTATCTCTAAACCGTATTCACTTCGTATTTGCATGAGAATCTTTCTAAGTTCTATTATATTTGTATTTTATTAAGTATAGTACAAATATTTTCGAATTTGAATAATACGAATTTTTAATTTTTTGATACAATCGGAATTCGAATAATTTACCATTCGATTCCAATTGTAACCTTAACAGATTTTAACTTTGGTTATCATTTTCATAGCTTAATTATCGGAAAAATGAACTTTGGGACAGAGATAGGAGCCTTAACCTACACAGGAAAAATGGTTTCAATATTAGACACTTGACTTCGTGCTTATCGTTATCACTGCAATCAATCGTAGAACAATCAGGCAATCAAGCTATGGCATTATTTAATATTATCTTGGACATCTTGCAGCAAATTTTTTTTTAATTTCTCACATGGAAATTCTAATCTTCTTCTATTATTCTCCGTCTTACAATGTTTAGAACAAGCAAGCTTGAAGAAGATTTCCTTCTTCATTAATATCTCTACTTATACATGGACAAAGTGAAATTGATGTTTGTTACATTATGTCCATGTATTATAAGCATGTAAGTCGAAAATATTTTTAATCTCAAACTGTGTCACTTCAATTAGCTAGCTAGCATAATCGGACGCTCATACGAAATGAACTGTGTTTTTTCTGCAATTCCATGCGTAATATGCATGTCAATCAAAGCAGAATTACGGTGAAACAGCCATGTATATTTCCAACTTTTCACACAATAGAGTTATTGTTCCTTCCTATTTTTCTCGATGGTGCGGGGATAGCAACAAATTAATCACGACTAGATTGGTAGTTTATGGTCTTCGGTCAAAAACAACGGTTTGCCTTTGCCGTATTTGATGGTTTATCTCTCTCTTGATCAAGTTTTCCAAATTTTTGTATTATATATGATGACTTCGGAGAATTGTGAATGCTTGAAATTATGATTATAAGGCAAATTTGGAATTATAATAGTATTCGGCGTTAAAACTTTATTATTTTGATTAATTAATTTAATAAATAGGTGAATTTGAATTTGATTCTTAATTATATGCATATACTTGCAATTTCTAATTTCAATAACAATTTATAAGAAAAAAATTTTGTAAATCTTTCTTTACTTCAACTTGTGAGGAACTAAACAAACACAATAAATATAAATATAGGGTAGTAAAATAATGATCAATATAAGTTAATTTTTAAAGTGAAAAACTTTTTTAATTCGAAGGATAAAAATCACTAGACCATTTTTAAAGTCCACTCAAATTTTCACTATAAATTTTTATGTACAAATCTAAATCCAATAAGTACAAAACCTATTTTATAATTAGTAATGATAATAGAATAAATACTCTCAAAAATAACCAGTAAACCGAAATTGTTTCTAAATTTAAGTTTGAATTATTAAAAAAAAATTCCAATTGTTCAGATTAAAGAGTAAGATGTCCTAAACATATCTTTAAAATTTTAGTCCAATTGGATAGTGGATCGGCCTACAATTATCAGAGATTGAAATATTGCGCATAGAAAAAAGTTTGAATTTTGCTTCTCTTCTCTCTACCCGCTTTTCTCTTTCTTTTGCCTATTTGTGTTGATTTTAATTTAGGGTTATCAGAAACCCTTTGGCTTGGGTAGAAAAAAAAAAGAGTAAATCCCAACAAATCTCCTTCTTTAACTCAATTAGGGAGAGATCATAACTCGAACACATCATGTAAAAATCATGTTGAACTAACACAAACAAAATTCAAATTTCTTCTTTGTAAGTGTCTTTATCATCATATCAATACCATTATCTTTAGTATGTACATTTTTAAATTCTATCTTTTTAGATTTCAAAGTATCTTAAATCCAATGATATATAACATCAATATATTTAGACTTTAAATGAAAAGTGGAGTTATTTGTAAGATGCATAGTATTTTGATTATCATATAGCAATATAAAGTTATCTTGATTTAAACCAAGCTTTTGTGTGAACTCTTTCAACCAAAATAACTCTTTACATATTTCTGTAGTTGTAATAAATTTTGCTTTTGTGATAGATAAAGCAATACACTTTTGCAATCTAGACTACTATACCACTACTTTCTTTGACAACATTGTCAAATAATCCAAAATAAATTTTTTAGTATCAACATCTCCTGCCATGTTTGAATTAGTGAATCCAATAATTATTGGCTTCTTACTTCAAATGAAAGTTTCAAACTAGAAGTATCTCGAAGATATCTTAAAACCCATTTTACTGTATTTCAATGTTCCCTTTTGAATTTAAAAGAAATCGACTAATTATTCCTATAGTATAAGCTAAATCTGGCTTCGTGCAAACCATTGCATACATCGAACTACTAACAATAGATGTATAAGAAATACTTTCTATCTTTTTCACTTCCTTTTTACTCAATGGGTATTGCTTCTTACTAGGTTTAAAGTGTATAGTAAGAAGGGTACTCATTGCCTTATCCATTTTAAACTGTTAAAATACTTTCTCAATGTATTTTTCTTGTAATAACCAAATCATCTTAGTTTTTCTATTATGACTCATTTGTATCCCAAGAATTGACTTAGCTAGTCCCAAATCTTTTATTACAAATGTCTTCCTCAAAGCACTCTTCAACTTCTTAATCTTAGAAGCATTTTGGCCAACTATAAACATATCATCAATATAAAGTAACAAGATGATATAATCACCATCAAAGAACTTTTTTACAAACACACAATAATCATAAATAGTCTTCTTATAAGCTTGCTCTGCTATAAAAGACTTAAGTTTTTTATACCATTGTCGTGGTGCCTATTTTAATTCGTACAAACTCTTATTCTACTTGTAAATAAAATTCTCTTTGCCTTTCACTTTATATCCCTCTAACTGCTTCATGTAAAATTTCTCCTCTAATTCACCATGAAAGAAAGTGGTTTTTATATCCATTTACTTAATCTCAAGATCAAGTGTAGTTGCTAAACCTATAACAACTCTGATAGAAGACATCTTGACAACTAGAAAGAAGATCTCATCAAAATCAATTCTCTTTTTTTGACTAAATCCCTTGATGACTAGTCTAACCTTATATTATGGACATAAAGAATTTTCATCTTGCGTTTAATCTATAAATCTAATAATTTTTCAAAGCTTTCTTTTCCTTAAGTAATTTTATCAACTTAAATATGTGGTTGTCATTAAAAGATTTTTATATAATGTTCAAAAGAGGAATAAGAGTAAAGAAGATATCCACTTACCTATTTTAGGTAGGAAATTACTCTCTCAATGTCCTTCTCATATTGGTGGTTCTCTAATCAAGATTCTCATGTCTATATACATATATTCATAAGGTTCTATAACCTTTCATATAATATAATCATGCTATAAAATGCATATGCACATGATTATAAGTATATCTATTGAAATAATCCTTATTACTTATTTATTAGACAAATAACCTGTTCTCTTTCTCTTTCTTTCTTTCTCTGTTTACAAAGCTAACTCTCTGGCTACCACAATTCTCATTTATTAAAGAATTGATTTTAATTTTTTTAACACCATAATATATTTAAACATCCTAATTTATCAATTCAGATTCTGTTCAAATTTTAGGTTCTCGAGAATAGTAAACCCTAATTATTCTTTTTCTGATTCATGTTTAAAGATAATTTAAATCAAAGGAATAAGCTAAGGGCTGTAATTACCCAAACTTATAGATAACTTTTGAACCTTTCTTTGTTTGATTTTGCTCATTGACTATTGTTTACCCGTATTTCTTTTCTCTCGAATCAAAGAGTAATACTCCGATCAAAGAGTAATACTCCGATCAAATGGTGTTCTCTAACTCTGATGTTGATTCTTAAAGTCATTCTATAAAGAATAATATAGATTGGTGAAGCTTAGGGTGAGAAATGATTTTGGATCTAAAAATGAAGAGAAACAAAAAGAGATGAGAAAGAAGAAGAAATGGGGAAGAAGAGGCTTTTGTGCCCATATATAAAATGCCCTGAAATGATCAAAATATCTTTAAAACTCATGCTATAACATCTTACCTATCCCCAAGTATTGATACTTTGACTTAAAAATGGATTTTGGTTTCATTAATATATTTAAGTATGAATACTTCTCTCTTTAAGTATTCATACTCTTGTTTAAAAATGGTTTGACAAAGTCTGCTTTGCATCCTAAAGTATCAATACTTGGCTTCATTATACACAGTGACCCCTAAAGTATCGATATTATTCTTCGTAGTATATCGATACTCGTTCTTTTATTGTTTACTGTAACTTTGAAGTATCGATACTATCTTTTAAGTATTAATACTTGAACTCTACTATTTATTATAGCTATAGAGTACTAATATTTTTTTAATAATGTATTGATACCTTTTTGCCTTAGGTAAAAAATGATGATACTTTTGTATGCAAGTATCGATACTTTCTCTTCTATGTATCGATACCTTCAATCATTGAGCACAACGTAATAAAGCTTATGTGCCTAAATATCAATACCTCCTGACAATGTATCGTTATTGACATTCAGCGTCAAGTATGGATATTATCACCCACATATATCAACACTTACCTTTTCTTTTCATCAACTAAGGACTATCACTTTAAATACTCATAACTTTTGATCTGAATATCCTTACGAAGTCCATAATATATCAATGAAAAGTTTTTTTCAAACTCTATAAAAAAAATAAAACTTTTTTCTAATTAGAGACTAATTTAAGGTAAAAAATTTAGTTCTTTCTCATTAATGAGCCATGTAATATCTTGCCATTTTTATATAAGAATTTCTGAACAATAGGCAGCTATGTGTACATTTATGAAAAATAAAAATTATCATAATGCTTATGTGCTCAAAGAACGGGGTTGATATAACACATTAATTTCTTCATACACAGTAAACTTAAGTATCATATTTTATAAATACTCAAATCTTTACTTAAAATAGGTTAATAAACTTACCTAAAACTTGATTAAAGTCCTAGATGGTTAGGATCCCTAACTCATCTCAAGACCTAGCTTTTCTTTCAAGCTCTAATCTTGCTCAAATCAAGTAATGTGGATTGAAAATGAGTTGAGGATGATGTTTATAGTGATTTTAAGTGAGAAACTTAAGATTAATTAGTGGAAATTTATGACAAGAAGGGATGGATCGTGCAGTATTTCTAAAGAGAGACGGGAAGAGTCGAGAACGAAGATGAGAGAAAAGAATGAAGGAAAATATGACCCATTTTTACCCTTAACTTCTATTTATAATGCCTTGTATATATATCATTTTGCCCTTGATGATTTGAAGGAGAGAAGGTTTTAGAAGTGAGCAAAATAGTTAATTCATAGGTAAGATATTTTATTTTTTGTGTCAGGTCTGGGTCGGTACTTGTTTTTTTCAGAAAGTATTGATATATTGACTTTTTGTATTGACATTTCTCTTTCAAGTGTTGATACTTTGTCTTGATGTGTTAATTTGATTGTTTTGTAAGTTTTTTTGATCCTAGCCTTGTAGATTCGATGCCCTTTTTCCTAACCTCAAAACTGTTGATACTTTTTTTTTAAAGTATCGACATTTTAATCCAAAGTATCTGTATTTTCTTCCTAAAGTATTGATACTTTTATTAAAAGTATTGATACTTTCCTTAACATATCTATATATGTCGACATCCCTTCTTATAGTATAAACACTTTCTTTTAAGAGTGATAATACTTTTTTTTATTCGTATCGATATTGAGCTTTTATATTACCAATCTTAGCATCTTTCATCTGAATTACTATGTTTAACATCTCAAATTCCATCCATATTGTTCTATATTTTCAAATTAAACATTTAACCTCAATATGATGTCAACTATTTACTAATTATGTACGTGTACAATGTAAAAGTGATATGAAATGATAAAATTATCCTTAAATGTATAAAATAGGGTTTACAGTAATCCAATAATTTTTATTGCATCATATAATATGATTACAATCAAATCTCTTTTAAGTATCAATAGAGGCTCATAGCTCTTAATTGTTAAAGCAAACACTACCTATCAATCAAATCAATATCTTAAATTATTGCTAGCTGCAATCTCACTAATATACTATTGATGAGTTAATGTAAAAGTTCATAAAGTCTTAAATTATTATTGCAAATGATAATACTACATAGCCTAACCTTAAATAATATTTAGCAAATTAAATATACAAATGATTCTTCAATTAAAATAACACCTAATATTACAAAATTTTTATTAAATTTAGATATATGAAACTCTTATCTTCCACATGAAGTATCATAAATCTTGTAGCATGAAAATTATGTGAATCCTTAAGGTTTGTACATTGTTGTCACTGGCCTCTACAATCTATAACCAGAGAGACAGTGGGTCTAGATATAGTGATACATATAACCAATTATTTTCAGTCCTTATTATGACTGAACGTTATTACATATAATATTATTGGATAGTGTTATGCTATATTCAATTATATTATATAATTTTTAATTTTTTGTTGTAATTTTTAATGTAAGAGTTATCTAGTAAAAATTAAAAATATATATCACAAAAAATAATTATAATGAAAAAGTCCAAAATTTAACAAAAGATATGAGATGTATATTAATACATTTATTTAGCAATCTTCTTGATTGTTTTAGTAGGAAAGGATAGCTAGAATCTCACATAGAAAGTGATATGGCTAATGGATCATAAAGAATATTTGAGACGAATAGGTATGTAGGTGTATAGAATGATTCAAGTTTTAAGTTAAAAACAGAGCATTCGATCAAATGAATTGGTGAACATAATAAGTTAAAAATTATAGGGTAAGTTTGTTAGCATAAGTCATGCAACTCATTCAATTGAAATAGGCAAAATTTTGAGTTTAACTATAGTTGATTTTTGTTAACCATAATTAACTTTTGAGTCCTTATACAATTCTAACTAATATTTGTTTCTTATATAAACTAGACATTCTCTAGGTTAAAGGGATGATTAGTCGATTTTTATTAAGGTTTTTTGGCTTATGTATTGCTTATTTCTAAGATATTATATGTTATTTGTATGATCATTTAGTGTTTTTGTGATGTAGAGTTGATTTTCCAAGAAAATGCCAAAATGTGCAAATAAGTGTTGTTTCATACAATTTTTATAAAATTGACATATCTTTCATTAGAAAAATCAGAATTCAATGATTTAAATTGTGTTCGAAAGAGGACTTAAAAATCTAAAACTTTTGTAAAGACATCAAGTTCATTTGAAGATGGTAGAAATATGAAAATTGGTTACGACACATTTAACAGAGACTGTCAAATAGTGCTATTCCTATTGTTGCTGCTAGCAACGCCAACCATCATCAAATATTGTAAAAGTAAATAGAAAGAGAGTGTGGCGATACAACCTGGCAGCAACACCAAGTTTTCTAAAATATGTACGATCTTTGCATTTTTTTTGTTTTTTTCTTTTAAGCCTAGGTTTTGAGTTTTATACCAAGAGACTTATTCTAAGAAAAATGGAGAAGAAAAATAACACCTTTGGAGGCTGGAAAAAACACCAATTGAAGCCTGAATTACAAGAAGAACAAAAGGATTCTAAGATTGAAGACAAGGATTCAGAGTTTCTCTTTCTTTCTTTTGTTTATTTCTTCTGTTTATTTCTTTGTAATTATTGTAAAACCATGACTATTATGTTTATTTATGTTGATTTCTTGCAAACCATGTTAGGTTAATTTATATTTTTTAGAGAATTAATGTAGTCTAAGGTGTGGATGATGTTTAAATGCTAATTTTTGCTCATTAATGATAATTTGAGTTTTTCTTATTTTATTTTTCAATGTGTAATGCTTTAATCTCATAAGGATATAGATTAACGATTTAAATTCTAAACCTTTGCCTTAGAAGAGTATGTTTAAGATGTATAGTAAATTAATCAACTGAATTACATGATTAGTTGGGAGATAGTTAGTAATTCTGAAACCATAGAGATTGAATTTGGGTATAAAGTATTTTTAGGTATAAATTATAATAGAGATATTCAATTATATCTAAAAATAGAATTAACTTATCTTAGGAGAGGGGGATTGTCAAACCTCATGATATGACTAATAGGAGATGAGAATCCCTCATCCTCCTTAGCCTCATAGTGATATCTAATGAGAACTTAACATTGATCACCTGTTATTTACATATTCAGTGCTCAATACATCATATGAATGACATAAATGGAGTGTATCTATTTAATTTCAAAAAGGGCTTCGTACCCAACATATATACATATGCACCAAAATAATATAACCATATAGTGTGTATACACACACACACACACACTTACTAAGGATTTACATATCAATATGTCTACAATATATAGGAGGGCTTTAAAGCCTAAACATCATCTATAATGCAAAATAAATCTAATCCTTTAGTGAATGCAAGTCAATATATGATCCACTGGCTTGCCTTTATAGACATCTATTGGAAAATAGAGTATATTTTTAAAAAACTAATAAAACTAGAAGAAAAGTGGAGGTAAGTCTGGGGAAAACTTAGTGAGTGAAAAAATACCAATAAAATCATAATAAAAAGTTTAATAATATATATGGATTGTACACAGTTACTAATCTGGCTAACTATTCAAATATTTTAATAATACTGTCATACACAAAGATATAATATATAATTAAGTATCAGGCATATATCATCCTTAGTTGGTCTATGTCTAGGATTACGAACTTGACTCGATAGAGCAGTCTATACCTAGGGTTATGCACTTCATCGAACAGAGGGGCAATTATAACTGAATCCATGGATCAAATCTATAGTACACACACACACATACAATCATACATATATATGTATCTCTATAAATCATAAATAAAAAGTATATCACACAATAATATTAGCCTCCTCCTAGCCTTTACTTAGTTCAACATGTTAATATTTTTGGTATTTATCTATCATACAACATGCATCAATAATAAATGTCATTTCATCCATAACTATAGTACATATACTTATACATTATACATGGCAAACTCATATCCATCAACAAATTAGGTATTCTTTTGGCTTCAATACCATATAACACTTTAACACTTTCATCAATTTCTCACAACATCCAAAATATTCTCATATATCTCAACATATCTATAAGCATAGGCATTATTATGATATCATATAAAAACATAGACAAAGTATAGTTATTTCATTCATAACTTATGAAATTTATAATCAATACTATTTTTCTCAAAACTTTTCAAAACATTGCACTTTCATAAACATTAAAAAAATAATGAAACTTAAAAAAATTTCACTCACAGCGAACTAGTGTGAACTTCATCCCTTAAGTATATGGGCATTATAGTAATTCTTTTGTATAATCATATGTATGTTGTACATATAAATCATGCTTTAGAGGGTGTGATAATTTGAAATTTTCTTTGAAGGGGTGTATGGTGAAAAATATCTAGTCAATGAGAAAAAACTGAATTTTGGATCTTAAAATCATATCTAATTGAAAAAAATTTTCATTGTTTTTGTAAAGCTCGAAAAGAGCTTTTAATTGATATATTATGGATTCCATGAGGATGTTTGAATCAAAAATTATGAGTACTAAAAGTGAAAGTTCTCATTTGATAAAAGTGAAAAAAGTATTGATGTGTGTATAGTAAAAAATTTTGATACATGGTGCTGAGGAGTTATAAGTATCAATACTTTTATAAAAAGTATTGATACTTGAAATGTAATATGCTATTTAATGATAGAAAGTATCGATACTGAGGCACGTAAATATCACTACACTGTGTCAACGTGAAAAGTATCATGACCCTTCAAGAAAAGTATCGATACTCTGTGAATTATAGTGAATAGTAGAATATAAGTATCAATACTTAGAACCACAGTGAGCAATGAAGGGCCAAGTATCGATACATTATTAAGAAAAGTATCAATACTTTGGAAGTCACTGTAGATGGTGAAGAAAAGTATTGATACTTGGAGGAAAGTATCAATACTCTAGGATGCAAAACAAGCCTGGAACCCAACTCTCGATAAAAGTATTGATACTTTGAGAAAAGTATCAATCCTTTGAGCATAACAAAACTGTGTAATCCTTATTTCGAGCAAAAGTATTAATATTTTGGCAAAAGTATCGATGCATTGAACATAATGATACTGTGTAACCTATATTTTGGCAAAAATATCGATACTTAGGGGAGAAGTATCGATACTTTGAATGTGGCAAACTTGAAAGACTTCTTTTTTTGAGCTAAAGTATCGATACTTGGAGATGTGATGAACTCCAAAGCATGGTTTTGACGGATATTTTAGTCTTTTTAATGCCTCAAACATATGGATACAAGGGCTTCTTCTTCCCCACTTTTTTTCTCTTCCTGTCTCTCTCAATTTTCTCTCCACTCTCCGATCTAAACTAGTTCTCATCAAAATCTTCACCAAACTCCCTCATTCTTCTTAAAATAGTCTCAAGAATCAACACTAGAGCTCAGGAGCACAATTTAATTAAAGTTTTATTCAATGATTTATGAGAAATCAAAAGAGAAGGATCGCTAAGGAACAATAGCTAATAGATGAAATCAAGTAAAGAAGAACTCAAAATATATCTCCTAATTTGAGTAAGTATATCCTTTAGCCTATCCCTTTGATTTGAGTTATTTTGGAGTATGAATCAAGAAGAGAATAACTAGGTTATTGTTCTTGAAAACCCTAGGTTTTGGGTATAGTTTGATAAATTAGGATGTTTAAGTGTATCTTGGTGTTAAAAAGATTGAGGATAACTTTTGTGAAGTAAAAATGTGAACAGCCAAGGGACTGGCTGTATAGAGAGAGAGAAAAAGGGTTATTTGCTTAAATAAGTAATAAAGAGTACTATAATATTATACTTGCAATCATATGCATCATATATTTTATAACTTGATTATAGTTACGAAAGGCTATTAAACCTTATATGTATATGTATTTAGGTATGACAGCTTTGGTTAGAAAGTCTCCGACATGAGTTCTCCACCTTAGAGTGATGAGTGGATATTATTTCATCCTTTCTCTCTCTTAAATGATATTTAAGAATGTTTATATGTTTTTATATGCTTTGAAATGATAGAATATATGCATATGTATATATAGTTATATTGAAAACGCATTGGATATTGTTGTGTGATGACTGAAAGGGTCTCTTATTTGTCATAGAATTAGGTAATGAATTGCATAATGTGTTTGCAATCGGAGGCCATATATAACTATTGATTTGATTATTGGACATACTTGTGGTATATTTTGTATGTTTGTATAATGATGGCTAGAAGCCGGTATAAATTGATTTCATTGGTTATGACTATCTCATTTAATACAAAAATTGATGATAAAGTGTGTATGAATACACACTTTTTATTATTATAGAAGTGTGGATTGAGGCTGGAGAACCAATATTTTAATTTTATGGTGATTTGGTGTTGAGTGCCATTTTTCATGATTTTGGGCCTTGAATGCCATGGTTTTGCTTAATTTTTAGGGCTTTTGAGCCATCTTTCTTGATTTAAGCCATATGAGCTGGTTTTAAGTATACTACTCGATGAGGTAAGGATTGTCCAATGTATGAAAATCCAATAAGCTACTGAGTATCAAATTTAAAGATATTTAGTATGCTATTATCTTTCAATTATACAAGGTGCTGGTTGTTCCATAGAGAAAAACCTAATAAACTACAGAGCAGATTATCATAAAATAGCTCTATAAGGTAAAGATTATCCCATAGAGGGAAATCCAATAAATTATACAGCGGATTACCACAGAGTAGCTCTATGAGATGAGGGTTATCCTATGGGGGAAAACTTAATAGACCATATAGCAAATGATACCCTTCATGGAAAATTTCTCGCAAAATTTATTCTCGAAATGAAAATGGTTGTTTGTATATTACGTGAGATTTTACAGTGTAGTCGTGTGCAGGCATAAGAAGATTGATTAGAGTTTTCAATGCAGTTGCAGGTACTCGACTCAATTATATGTAATATAGTCCATTGAATAGATAGATGTATTTTTTTAATTTGAATTTATGTATTTTACTCGATCGAGTACTATTTATAATATGTTGTTTGAAATCACTTTTATTATATAAAAGTTGTATTGAATTTGATGATGATTTATATATAATTTGAACATGTTTGGAAAAACTGTGATGTTTTATTTATGTTTAAAAATATATTGAAACAGGTTTTTAATCCCTTGCGTAATCCTTGGGGTACATCTCGAGTAATAGAATGCATCTCTTGGATTAGCGGTGATTATCATGTGTTTGATTTCTTTAGGGTCAAGGCATGACAACTAGGGTAAACAAAACTCAAACCAAGTCAATGTAAGCTGGATAGCCACTCCCTTGGAGTATCTAACACAAAAATTATAAACAAAAGGGTGTTAGCAAACTGAACCGAACTAAATTACTAACTCTAATATGGCACAATACTTCCTTTATCTCTGAAACACAAATTCTTATAACTTATTATCTATATGTAATGCAATTTAAAGAAATAACCAAGTTTCGTTGTTACCATAATCTATTAAGAGCTCTAAAATCTTAATACTCAAATAATAATGCTAAACTCATATATTCTACATCTTAGACATGTAAATCAAATGAAGAAATTAGAACTAACCAAAGATTCTAACAAGAACAATAATAATAACATTCACAACAAAAATCTAAATAAATTTTATATCATCCTTTATAAACATGAAAATAACATGATAACGAAGCTGAAGGCTTATATAAAGGCCAACTTAGCTCGTAATCGCTTTGGCTTCAAGTGAATGTGAAAAATCCTCAAATATAAATAGTTTATAAAGAGTATCCAAATGGTACTCCCGAGTTATTCTTCGATCCAATCAACAAAAGAAAAGTTACAGGGTGTAGCTCGTGTTGAAGATAATTGATTAACAGTAAGAAATAGAGTTTTAATTGGTAGAAAATGAGTGAAATAGAGGAAATTTGGAGAAAACCCAAAGAAAAAGAGAAAGAGCCAGAAACTGATAGGAGAAGAAAAAATAAATGAAACAGGCTTCCTTTGTCTATTATACAAGTATATGGGTGAGAAAATGACCACTTTACCCTTTATCCCTCTCCCATTTTGCCTTCCTGTGTACTGATCTCAATTAGATTATGTACCCAAGTATAGGTAGTCTTGTTATAGTATAGTCCGGTGAGTCCAAGTGTCGT
>JAVXUL010129973.1:0-15867 GCA_035590515.1 Trichilia minutiflora
AGACAAATTCAAAATTTTTTTCAAAAAGAAAATAAAACATATTTTCAATGTTGGGAAAGATTTAAAGATTTGTTAAACTCATATCCACATTATGGTTTTAAAAATGACGCACAATTAGTTTTTTCTATGACAGTTTAATACCTGAGACCAAATAATTTATCGAAATTATATGTAATGAAAATTTTTAAAAAAAGATCCAGATGAAGTATTAGATTATTTAGATCACTTAACTGAAAATTCACAATCTTGGCACACCACTAGTTCTTCATAAAATTCAATTAAATCTAATGTAGTTAATTATAGTGGAGAAAAATATAATTTAAGTCAAGAAGATGATCTAAATGCTAGGGTTATTAATTTGGCAAGAAAGATTGAAGCCATGAAACTTAGAAAAGCAAAAGAAGTTAAATTCATTAAGTGTGAAGAAGTTTGCGATAGTTGTGATAACATTGAACACTCAACCAATGAATGTCCGAACCTTCCAATGTTTAGAGAAGTCATATATGAACAAATGAATGTCATAGATTATGCTCAGAAGCATTACCAATTTTCATACTCCAATACTTACAATCCGAATTGACAAAATCATCCAAAATTTAGTTGGAGAAATGATCATAATGTCCAGACATCTCAATCATAAAGGCCTTCCAATCTTCTTCTATATAATCAGTCGAAGATAAAAACCACTGAAGAAACCATGTATGCATTCATTGAAAAGTAAGAATCATTCAATAGTTAAACAGCTCAATCATTAACTGATTTAAAAGATACTCTTGTAAAATTTGAATCAACACTTAGTATTCATGAGAAAGGTAAATTTTTATCTTAATCACAGCCTAACCCAAAAAACTAATCAAATTCAAAAGTTGACCAGCACATAAACCAAGTTAAATTGGTTACTACTTTTCGTAGTGGTAAAATTATTAACAATCCCATTCTTGATACGTGTGAGAAAGAGAAATCAATCTCTACGAGTAAGGAAGGAGATGATAAATTTACACCTATTGTAGATAAAATCGAACCAACACCTGTGTCACTATTCCCTCATACATTAATCTCTCCAAAAACCAAATCATAATTCAAAAATTTATGAGATTTTTAAACAAGTCAAGGTCAATATTCCTTTGTTAGATGTGATGAAAAAAGTACCTTCCTATGCCAAATTTTTAAAAGATTTGTGCACTGTAAAAAGAAAATTGAATGTGAAAAAAAAGCTTTTTTAGCAGAACAAGTAAGTGAAACTTTTACAATAATAATGCAATAAAATACAAGGATTTAGGTTGTCCAATAATTTCATGTATTATTGGAGATCATCAAATTGAACAAGCTTTATTTGATCTTGGTGCTAGTGTAAACTTGTTTTCATATTCAGTTTATTAACAGCTCAACTTAGGTGAGTTAAAACCAACATCTGTGACTCTTTTACTTGCCGATCGATCAGTAAAAGTGTCAAGATAAATTGTAGAAGATGTGTTAGTTCAAATTAATAAATTCATTTATCCGGTGAATTTTATTGTTTTGGATACACAACATGTGGAAATAGGTAATATAATTCTAGTTATTTTGGATATACAACATGTGAAAATAGGTAATACACAACATGTGAAAAGATGATAATCAGGCTCCCTTTTTCTCTCTCCGATTCTATCAGCATGTGGTTGAAGTGCCAACTTCCGGTGAGGTTCCAACCGAAAATCCAAAATTCGAGAGAGAGTCCCGAAATCTGAGAGCGCCCGTCAAAAAAGTCTCAAAAATCCCAAAGTCCAAAAGTCCTTTCTCTGTTGAAGAAGGTTATCTTATATAGTGCCTTCCCCCTAAATAGTGGCTTGGCATCGGAGAATGAGAAGGATGTGACGTCTGACATGGGGTAGCGTACAACTGAATTTCATAAATAACCCTGACACATCTGTAGGAGTATGGGCCTGACACCATCCCATCAACTAAAAAAATAGTCAGAGGATGGGAAGGGTGTATTTAAGGGGTCAACTGTTAGCAACTATTCTCATTTTTGATCTCTAGGAGGGGGCACATGTCTGTTGATACCCTGTGTAGGAATTCTCGTCCTGATCAGGGATTGTCTGCAAATTGATTATTGAAAGATTCCAGGCCTAAGATGATTCCTCTAAGAAGCTATCCGGGTCCCTAGGGAGGCGACTTATCTCAGTTGATGCTGTTGGATGCTTGAGACATGCGGTGGATGACCGAGTCATACCTGAGAAGGAGCTTCAGCCTTCGTGCTGCCTGAGACGGTGAGAATCCTGAGGCACCATTAATTCTCCTGGGATGCTGATTTATCTAGGGTGAAAACTCACTAGGGCCATGGAATCCCTGAGAAGAAGGATTCTTGAGACGAAATTTGCCCGAGGTCGTGTATTCCTTGAGCAAAGAGATACCTGGGATGAGATGTATTTGAGACAGAGCTGCATAGAATTACCCTTGGCCACCTGTATGTGTCTTACTGATAAGACATTCACGTGTTATCCCTACATTTTTTTCAAACAAGAGGATTTAGGAGAGAGAAAATATTATCTATAAAAGGGCTAGCACTTTCAGAGATTATATATGACCATAATGTGTGTGTGTGTGTGTATGTATATTTATAAGGGTATAAATTGATTAAATGACTTCAAAGTATCAAGGTTTTTTAAATAGTACAATTATGTAACTTAGAGTAAATTACATCACAATTTTAATAATATTGATTATTGAAGAGCTAGTTTGAAAATTTAAAGAACTTATTTGAAAAGCTTAAGGTAAAATTCAATTTGAAAGTTTAAATTAGACTTCATTGTAATATTACAAAATTACAATTTGACCTAATTATAAAACAAACATTTTATACACATTTTTGACATGATTTTCATTTGATGAAAAATCAAAAAATCTCAAAACTTTGTCTCCTTTGTTCAACCAACATTCTCTCTTGTATTTTGGGTACAACTTTGTGAAGATTTTAACCTATACTAATATTATCTCATGATATTCATTAAAAATATTTAATATACTTAATATATGATCTTCAGTCTTAGTATCATCTGACTATGTAAGGAATAATTTAATTATCATTATTATATGATTATTCATATATATATATACTCTATTTATTAGTATGATTAGAAAGAGGAAGCAATTTATATTTATAAATAAAAATAAATACTTTATATATATATATATATATACAAATATATATATACAGCGATACAATATAAAATATCCTAAAATCGATAAAACAAATAATTTTTAAGGCATATTACTCCAATAGTCTTCACCAAAAATATCTTTTTAAGACATATTACTCCAATAATCCTCACCAAAAATATCTACGCTAACAACATCTTAATTTAGGGGATGAAAAAAGGTGGTCAATATATATATATACGGACACGATAGCATTTTGGCTATAACATTTTACAACAAATAATGTTGTTGCTAAATATGGTTTTAATGATGACATAAAAGTTGTTACCAAAATATTTTAGCAATGACATCTTACGGTCGTCACCAAATCCTTTCGATAATCTACTGTTAATGATGACATGGCAATGAATTTTTTATTGTTGTCAAAACCTTTTGCAATGATAATTTATCCTTTTAGCAATATCTTTATTGTCACTAAATCCATTCTTTCTTGTAGTGTACCAAAGAAAAATAGTGTGTTCAAAATAGAATAAAGTAGGGGTTGATTTGCCAAATCTTCTCGATAATTGTAGTTTACAGTTTCGAATTTTTTATTAGGATTATAATATATGTGGCAATGTTAAAAAATCTTACTTACTAAAAGGTCCTCGTCAACCTGAAAGCCATAATTTCTTTATACAAAATTTGGGCAACAATTTCGAAGATTCAAGAGTACTTGGCTTAGCAAGTATGAAAATTAGTTGGAATATAGCATTGAAAAGAATGAAGTATTTTGTCTATGTTGTTATCTTTTTAGGCCAAATATTAGTGAATAAAGAGGTGGTGAAGCTTTTCTTGTAAATAAGTTTGGAAATTGGAAGAAACCAGAAAAAATTCTTCTTCATGTTGGAAACTCTAGTAGTACCCACAATCAAGCTTAGAATAATTATAAAACTTCGATGAAGCAAGACCCACTCATTGAAACACTTTTTTCCATGTATTTTGCTCGTGTTCGAAATGAATATCGGACTTGCTTGAATGAATCAAATGATTTTATTGGATTTTTTTTATAGCAAGGTCTTACATTTCGTGGAGATGATGAATCCCAAGATTTTAACAATGAAGGTAACTTCCTTGAACTATTGAAATGACTGATAATAATGAAAAAATAAATACAATTACATTGAACAATGCCCCAAAAGTTTGAAATTGACATATTCTGAGATTCAAAATAACATTATTAGTGCTTGAGCTATAGGGACCATTAATGTCATTATTAGGAAGGTGGGTGATGCGTTATTGTCCTTATTAGTTAATGAACCTCATGACATATCAGCAAGGAGCAAATAGTCATTGTATTATGATATGTCAACACTATTGGTTTTGCAGTTGAATGTTTCATGAGCATTATACATGTTACTAGTACAAACAACTACCATTTCACTTAAAAAAGCAATTATAAGCTTTTTTTCTATGGATGTATTGAGTATATCTAGGCTGCATGAGTCGGGTTATAATGGGGCTAACTCTATACAAAGACAGTTAAATGGTCTCAAGCCTATCATTTTGAGGGACAATGTGTGTACTGATTATATTCATTGTTTTGCTCCTTAATTTGAGCTAGCTCCTATTGCTGTTGCAAAGAATCACATACAAATTAAATTTATTTTTTGCTATAATTGCTAATGTGGTGAATGTTGTTGGAGCTTCAGCTAAGCATTGTGATGTTCTTTGGGAGAAACAAACTATGAAATTGACTCAAAAGTACTTACCAGTGGACATATCTTAAGTGACCAAGGGTTATTATATCAAGAGACTACCCTTAAACGTTGCAGTGATACACATTGAGGTTCACATTATGGCACTCTCTTAAGCATCATCACCATGTTTTCATCAGTAGTTAATATGCTTGAAATAATTCTGATGAAGGATCGAAATCTGGACAAGGAGGTAAATAAAGCAAAGTATTTATTACAATTAATGTTTGTCATTTAATTTTGTAGTCAATTCACATTTGATGAGAGATATTTTGAGAGTTACAAATGAATTGTCTGTCACAAGCATTACAACAAAAAAGAAGAAGATATTGTGTGAATGCCAGCCATGTACTTGGTTAGGTTACGTAAACAATAATTTCAACTGATGAGAGCGAATGGTTGAAATACTGTAATGAATTACTTGTTCGTAAAATTGCATTACTATTTATCTATTTTTAGTTTTATTATAATTATAAATAAATATTTTATTATTGTTAAACAAAATAAGCCCCTTCTTAAATTACTTCCTAATTATATCACGGCGTGATTAAAATTTATTTATTCGATGGACATACGAAGTATATACTATCCTTAAGACTTTATTCGAAAATAATTAACAAAAAGAAAATCGTATTAATACGCTGGAAAGAATGAATTTAGATGGAATGGTCAAAATAGGACTGTCCAATAACATTAGACTATATTATATGGCTATATTTTTTTTTCTTTTTATTGTAATTATTGTGTAATTCATGAATTTCAAAACAAATAAAACAAATTACGTATAAATGATTACGCCAACGCGGTTTTAGTTGGGTTGGGTTCGGTTGGGTCGTCCAATCCAAGCCTACGAAACGAAGTCACAGAGATTCATTGACTGGACAAAAACTTCGGCAATAACCACAAAATTGACGATAATTCATTGAATTCTTTTCGATCAAATTGCTTCTTGACGATTAGTTTCAGCTGTGATTTCTCCGGTTATTACTCCGTCGACGTAATTACCTATCATCTGAATTTTATTCACCAAGCGAAATACATGGGCTGTTGTGCAAGCAGATCCGCGGAGTTGAAAGCCAGCCAAATTTCTCGATGGCGATCAACAGGCATTGTTTCCTTACGCGATGCCAAATTGAAGGCAAGGAACTTTTCTTCATTTTCTTGCTTCGGTTGAGGGGGAATTCTATATGCATTTACAGCTGTTTTATTTATTTATTTATTAATTTATTATGAGTATTATAGATGTCTTTGAGTTTATGGATCATCTTATGTGGGTACTGAAATTTTGATTGCCTGGGTTTCCCTGAGTTATACATGTTGTTAAGAGTGGTTTAATGTTTAAACCAACATTTTTTTTTTTTTTTTTTTTTTGCATGTGATTCAAGTGATTCAGTTCACTAAATAAATGAATTTTCTGTTCTCCTTTCGTGGAGGCTTGTAATTTATAGTTATTAACTTGGAATAAGAGGATCATTGAATTGTCCAACTGTATTTTAGTCTTAGAAGTGGGCACCAATTTATGCTATAGAATCCCGGAAAGTTTCTGTGGAGAATATTCGGTATTTTTAAGTACATGATTTCTGTTCCCTGAATATTTTTCTTACTAATCTCCGAGCTTTTAGATTTCGTACAATGCGGTATGCGACATGGCACCAAAATCTTGTTACCATTATAGACATGTCTTCTTGAGTTGTAGGCAGGTTGCTTTCATTTGTTGTGATGAGGTCATTTAATATCGGTCAACAGATGAAGGTAGAAGCTCAAGTCAGTTATTACGAGATATATATATAAATTCAGGCAAAATATTGTGGATATACATATTATGAGTTGACCGCCCAGAATGGGGTCCAAGCCTTTTGGGTTAGTTTTATCTTTCTATTGAATTGAATAGCTGACGCGGAGCTTCAATTTTGAAGCCAAAAGAAGACTGGCACTGGACTTGCTCAAGATTGGCACCGGATTCAAGCCACAGCCATCGAGGAATAAGCCAAGCCAAGACCAGCGTCAGACTCGTTCTTTAACCAGTGCTGGACTTGTCTCTAGATCAAAACCGGTGCTGGATTCCTCCTTTCAACCAGTGTTGGTCGTACTTTAGTGATTTACGTTTTTACCTTTTGGGCTTTGTTATTTCTTTATATGTTTTAGGGACGATTTTGTAATTTCTTAGACCCCAATTTCCCCAAAAACGAATCTTAAATTTTTGAACTTTGATTAATTAAATTGAAATTTTTACAAATTCTATGATTTCCATAACTTTGCTTGGCAGATTCCAAGCTTGAGATTTGATTAGTTGGTCAATTTCTTATTTCAAACACGTTTTCATTGCATCAATTTAGTATCAGAGCCAAGTGTTAACTTAAGGTAATGGCTGGTAGTAGCAGTGATGGGAACAACCAATGCAATGACATGGATCAAAGGTTATAGGCTTTGGAGGAGCTAACCCTTCACAAGAGCATCTTAATAGACACCTTCCATGTTGACTTTATAGTATTGTTAGGCCGTGTAGCTGTGTTGGAGGTTAATCGAGATGGGATTGTCAAAGATCCTAAACCATTGATTCTTCAAGATGAAGGAGAGGTCCTATTGCCTGTTGTACCGTGAACAATATGGCAATAGGTGCAGAGGTAGCTACCATAGTGGAGGAGTTCGGTCAACACTATCTATTCGATGAAATGATGATGTGAATGATGATGAGTATGGTGACAATGAATATGGTGGCAACGGATGCTGGGGAGAATACCTAAAGAAATTTGAGGTATCTATTTTTGATAGAGCTCTAGATAGTGAGGGTAGAGTTTGTGTTGTGAGGAAAATGGATACTCAAAGAATGGATGACGATACGTAATGTCATAAACTGTTTCGCATAATTGGTAGAGCTTGTGGTAAATGTTGTGTCATTGTTATTGACAAAGGTAGTCAAGAAAATTTGATTAGTAAGGCCGTGGTAGGAAAATTTGGGTTGTCGATGGAACAGCATCCTTATCCGTACAACATTAGTTGGATAAAGGAGATGGGAGGGGTTAGAGTCTTGAAATGATGTAGGGTGCTGTTCTTGATTGGCAAATATGTGGATGAGATTTATTGCATCATAGTAGAAGGACTAGAGGTCTCAGATATTTTATTAGGTCAATCATAGCAATATGATACGAGAGCGGAGCATAGAGGCCGGGAGGGCGCGTATAGATTCACCAAAGATAGACAAACACATGTGTTAGGACTCAAGAGATCCAAGAAGCTGGTGGAGAAAGAACCAAAAAAAAGACAGTGATTGCTTTGAGACATGCAAGCTAGAAAATCGAACAAGAAGTCAGAGAGCTAGAGAAAAGGGTTGTAATAGCACTAACACACACCCGTAAGAAAGTGAAGTAAGAAATTATAGATGCATGTGAGATATATGTACCGGTCTTGAAGGGTGAAGTAGAACCTATTACCATTTTTGAGGAGCACCACAGCATTCCACTTGAAGAGTTAACTGGAAGTATCACCCTCTCCTTGTGACATCCAACTTAACCTAATCTCGAGGAAGAGAGTGTCACAGTTGCCACAAGAGGAGGTGAGTCTAAAAGAGTGAGGATGTGGAAGAAGCTCAAGAGGAACCTGAGGAAGCTAAAGGGTTGCATTTGTTGGAGGTGAGAGAATTGCCGAAAGCGGAGGAAGAGTATATTCTAAAATCGGGTAAACCACCATTGATGTAGCCCCAAGAAAATATTTTGAAGGACTTTTCGAGATGCAACATCCGATGTTATTGTGTTATAGGACCATATGACTATCTTCCCTTGTCATGGACAGGTTGGTTTGAGCCACCTAGGCCACCTAGGGAGTGGGACTTGGGTAAAGACTCGCTTGGCAGGGTTGCTTATGCATTGAAACTTCTACGAGATGTGAGATTGTCTAGCATTGAGCCGTAGGTTCATATAGACCCATATGGGATAGCCATTGACATATGGGGTGCCAATGAGGATTTCAAGACCGACATTAGTTGATGTAAGTGATTCGGTAAACCGTTTGACTTGAGTGATGTGCTTAATACTCTTATACGGTCTGTGAATCCAACATATGATCTTGGTGTTTGGTGAGAAACATGTTTGCTAGGGCATTCCAAAGGGTTTTGAGTGTCAGAATTTGAATGTTCCTTTAGGTTCAATTGCCCACCATGTGATCATCTTACTCTTTGCATAACTACTAGATAGCAAGTGGTAAAAGCAACGATGGTGAATTCAAAGTATTTTTCATATGAAAATCTAAGAGGGGCAATGAGTAATTTGTTACTGCTATAAGTAATGGATTCAAGGGCTTAGACATTAATAGTGTGGTTTGTTGCCACACTCGTTGGCAACTTTAGCAGGATACCACTTGGGGGATATGGTTTTGCTCAGAATCCAAAAGTAGCTCGAGGTTGAGTTTCTCACAAGAAGGGGAGAATGACATGGAGCTTATATTTTGAAGCCAAGAGAAGACTGGCATCGGACTTGCCCAAAACTAACGCCAGATTCTAGCTGCAACCATCCTGGAATAAGTCAGAACAAGACTAATGTCAAACTCGTTCTTCAAATCGGTGCCAGACTTCTCTCTAGACCAAAACCGGCATTGGATTCCTCATTTCAATCGGCGCCAGTCTTGCTTTAGTGATTTACATTTTACCTTTTTTGGAGCTTTATTTCTTTGTGTGTTTTAGGGACAATTCTGTAATTTCTTAGACCTTAATTTTTGTGTATAAAAAGGGTGCTCAAATCCCTATAAACGAATCTTAAACTTTTGCACTTTAATTAATTAAAATTGAAATTTCCTTAAATTCTAAGGTTTCCATAATTTTGTTTGGTGGATTTCAAGATTGAGATTTGATTAATCAATTCTTCATATCCAACACATTTTCACTGCATCAATAGTAATCATTCGAAAAAATTTAGGAATAACAATAAAATAATTAGACTTCTGTTGAAGTAAGTACAACCAAGTGAATCTAGTACAATCATCCACCGATGTCAAAAAACACTTGTGGCCAAAATGTGAACTCACGTGAATGGTCACCAAATTTCACAATGAATCAAATCAAAAGGAGACTTGGCCACGTTATTATGAGAAACAAATGGTAATCTTCTTTGCTTTGCCAAAGGACAATTATGGCAAAGATCCTTATTACTTCCAGACACATCACATTTTAATTGAGTTTGCAAAGTTCCTAGCAACTTGAAAGGTAAATGACCAAGTTTGTTATGCCAAATATCAGTGAAAGCACTATTAGCATTAACATCTAATACTGTAGAGTTCAACTTATCTGTATCAAGAACATACAGCTCTTCCAGTTTGCTACCCCTGCCAATCATCTTCCTGGTGCTAGCTTCTTGGATTGTGAGGTGATAATTAAAAAAATTGATTGTAAGCTAAGAGTCAGTAGTAATAGCACTTAGGGAAAGGAGATTAAATTTGAATTCAGGTAGGAATAAAACGTCCTTCAAAATCAACCTTGAGCTCAGCTTATCATCTCTATAAAGCTTGTTGGAATACTGGTTTGATTAGGCATAGTAACCCTTGAATTCTGTATTGACCTCAGAAAAGTAAATGAATATGCATTTGAACATATCCAATTGTTCCAACATCCAATGCGTTATTGAAGAAAAGATAGGAACCATAGAGACAGAGAAACATGTACCTGAAAAATACTAAGAGGAAGGAGGAGGAGTCCCTAACTCTTGGTGTTCACCAGTCTTGACTGAAGAAGCCAAATGATTAGACAATATGGTTATTAGTTGCTAATGCTTAGATTATAGAAAAAACTAGCAATGCTAGCATTATTACTCTCAGTTCTGGCAACCACATTAGGCTAATTAGAAACCTGATTTACAACAACATTTTTCTGACCCTTCTGTTTATGTTGGAATCCAAGGGGATAACCATGAAGCTTGTAACACTTTTTAATGGTATAACCATGAAAATTATAATGAGTACAAAAAGGTCTTTCTTTTTTTTGTCCTTCATTCTCTCCTCCAACTTTTCTAGAATCATCACTTTTGGCAATAAATACCATAGTGTTATTAGAATCTCTTCCCAAATTTGCTTGAACACCAATTCTTCTCTGTCTTTCTTCTTGTGAAACTAAAGAAAACACCTTATCAATTGAAGGAATAGGATCCATTAAAAGAATTTGACCTCTAACTTGAGCAAAAGCATTATTTAACCCCATGAGAAAGGACATGATGTACTCCATCAGATAATCAGAGTGAAGATCCTTTATTCCTTCACAAGTACATTTTCCACATGTACACGTGGGTCTTAAATTACTCAATTCTTCCTATAATGTTTTCAGCTGTGTAAAATAGTCATTAACAGGATTTTGATCTTGCCTATGATTCACTAATTCTTGTTTCAATTGAAATATCCTAGGTCCATTCCTTTGCTAAACTCAATCCTTAAGATCAAGCTAAATTTCAAGAGCCAAATCAGCAAATATTATGTTACCCGATATCTTCTTAGACACTGAGTTTAGAATCCATGAGATTACCACATTATTGATTCTTATCCCTGAATTTTGAAGAGTAAGATCACTATCATCAGGTTTAGGAATAGAACCATCAATGAACCCTAGCTTATTCTTTAACTGGCAGAGTAATCATCATAGCTCGGCCCCAGGAGGCATCGTTGTCTCCTACCAACAATTGTGACATTAAAGCAATACCTGGATTATCAGAGTGATGATGGAAGCAAGGACTGAGAGGATCATCAATGGCAGATTTGTGAATCAACAAACCGGAATCACTGAATCTTTGAGTTACCATGGATGATGAATGATAAGGAATTTCAGTTCAAATTTGTTAATTTTGTACTGAATCAGAAGTGAAATCGAAGAAATCAGCTTCAATTGAAGTGAAATCTTGAGAAATCAGCAAAATCTTGCTCTGATACCATATTGCAAATAAGAGATATGGAAAAGAAATGATGAGAAAAAAGAAGTTTGTTATCTTCACTACAGCTGTATACAAAGTCAATATTCATATACATGTATACAAAGTAAACTAAAATAACTAACTAACAATTAATCACAATTACACATTATTAATAATTGGACACATGAATCTTGCTGCAGTGGCACCAAGCTGATGCCATCCTATCTGGAAAAATTTTAGTTCCAAATCTTGTATTTACATAAGTATCAGAAATTTAGAGAACTAAACTTATGGTTGTTAACTTGGCTGTAAAGGGTATAAAATTGTGGTTAAAATCACAAATTGGTGAGCGACAATGTGGTTAATACTGGTAGTGTTGGTATGATGCAGAAAAACTTTTAGAAAATACAGCAGGCAGCAATTTATGTGACTGACTGTGGATGCTTGCATATATGTTTTTGCTTGTGTTCTATTCTTAATTTATACTTCTTCTTGAATAGACATTTCCAGATGAAGTTCTTGATTTGGAAAGATCTGTGCGGACTCTTGACTTAACACACAACAAACTAGGTAATGCTGACCCTAATTTTTTTTACTTCATTTGAATATAATGGAACTCTGTTATTTTCAATCCATTGAGTTTATCTAATCCCAATTTTCTTTTTTCTCTGCAGTTGACATTCCTATGGAGATCAGTAAATTAATCAACGTGCAGCGCCTGGTGAACATTTCATTTCACAGTATTGTACATTTACTTTTAAAGAAATACCATAAGAGTTATTTAACCCTATTTAAGAATTTTTAAACCTTCCAATTTCCTTTTGATTTATGTTGAATGAAGACAAAACATACTAAAATTGCTGCCAAACATTGATAATGAAGAGATTTGTAAGTCATCTGAGCAATTTAGGTTTACCTTCAAATTGATCTTGTGTTGGAAGAAAACAATTTAAGTAAATTATATTGTCATAAAAACTTGGCTAAAGTATTTATTTATTTATTTTTCAGCTTTTAGCCCATAATCTTATTGAGCGACTGCCAGTGAACCTGGGGAAACTTCAGTCTCTGAAAATTATGACACTTGATGGAAACCGAGTTACTTCCTTGCCTGACGAATGTAATATTCATCTCTAAATAAATACAAGATCTTATGTTGCTGCAGTTTCAAAGCCTTATTGGTTTGCAGAATTGCCTTCATGCCAGTATCTGCTAACTTAATAGGGTCGTTGACTTTTCTTTCTTATTTGTTTTTATATAAGAATTCATAGGATTTTTTTTTTCTTCTCTACCACTGTTTAGCTTGTTTAATTTTATTTTATTTTCCTTTGTCTAGTGGGCCAGCTGGTGAGGCTTGAGAGCTTATCCATTTTAGGAAATATGTTAACGTGCTTGCCCGAAACTATTGGAAGCTTGCGCAGTGTAAGTTGCAAATTTATTTAAAAACAGCTTTTATGCAACTGTTTTACTATTGCTGTATGTTTTATAGTGTGGAACTTGAAACATTACTTGATTTTGTCCTAGTAGTGTGTATTTTCGACCATAAAATTTACTACGGTAAATCTTTTATATTTTTATAGTTGCTTCAGACAGGCCAATCTTCGTTAAAGTTTGCAAATATGGGTTAGCAATTCCTACAAGAGATGCTGCCAACCATTGTGGTGTTAATCCCTTGCAATAGCCTTGAGAAATCTCAGAATGTTATTTCTTTATGATTTTAATTTATCTTATATCAGTTGGACCTGGATTCCAAAGAACATTAATATTAAAGTTTCATTCTTGAAGAGAAGGGACCTTATGGATGGGAACATTGTTGCAAGTCTTTCTATTGTCTAGTCCCAAAAGATTGACATGAATGAGATTCTTCCACTAATTGTACAATTTATGGATTGCTGACACAGTCCTTTTGTGTTGAAAATTTCTCTGAAAATGTAATTATTCCTTTTGCTTTTGGTTAGGTGAAGTTGTTTTATTGTAGATTTGATAGTTGAGATAAGGAATAAATGTGCTTATCAATTAGAGTCATGGGACTAACCAGAAATTTATAGTTCTTTCATTCTGTGGGCAGATATATTTTGTCTGTTTTTACTTTTGTTTATGAGATGATTCATTTAGTAACTCTTATTAATTTCCAGTATCTAATTTGCATTGCCTTGTTATGCAGTTGGTTCTTTTAAATGTGTCAAATAACAAGTTAAAGTCTCTTCCAGAATCAATTGGGAGTTGCTACTCTTTGGAAGAATTGCAAGCAAATGGTAACTGACTTGCGTTATCTTATTCTTTTAGTTGCTTCTCATTTTCGCAATTTCTAACTGTTACTTAGAATCAGTTAGTAAGTGGTTTCCAGTATTAGAAAGATGCGCAAGTTTTATTTTTGTAATTTGGTATGAGGGTGTAGCGGTTTTTTATGAGCCTTTTACTACTTTTCCTTCTGAAGTATGTGACTTTCTTAGTTTACCTTGCCTATTGGAACTAAATTACTGGTACCTACTCAATAGTCGCTGATTATAGCGCCACATTACAACTGATAGTGTTCTATGCACTAGTGTGAAAATTTAATAAGAAACGCCTGAGGTGGGTGACTTTCTCTGATCTATAAGGATTCAACTGACTTAGAAATTCTGCAGAAATTTCGAGGTCTAAGCTCAGTGCTTGATCTCTGATTTTTCTCTTTCTTTTTCACTTTTCTGTAATGCAAGGTGGTTGACTCTTATTGTCCTGGTGCAAATAATGTTCAGTTGTGTACATTCCAGCAATTTTTTCCAGGGCAATTTCATTAGATCCTTTCTTGATTTTAGCATTTAATACTATTTAGATTGATATGCTATATCTGTTTGATATCTTAATCAATCTTAGACATTTTCCTGGGTACTAATTGATGAATGCTTTATTCTAACTTAACAACCATAAGTTTGCTCGCACACAGCCCTCCCCACCTCCGCCTATCCCAACAGAAAGAGTTATATATACGCTTGTTAAAATTTGCTTGGCACCTCTGAAATTTTGACAATTACAAATTCTCTTTGAAGGAATTTTCTGTTTGTCGATCAATGTCTTTTTGTGCTAAGAAGCTGAAAGAATTCTTGGCTTATTCTGTGATCTTTGTGACACTGGTTTTTATCCTTTCCTTGTTACCTTTCAAATTCTAACGTGTTTCTGGTAATTTACTTTTTGTTTGTTGGTACTACCACTGGGCGGAATGATTGTTGTCATATCATATCTAATTCACTCAGCTGCATAATATTTTTATTTGCAGATAATCTTATTGAGGATCTTCCTGCTTCGATTTGTAATCTAGTTCACTTAAAGTCGCTTTGCTTAAACAATAATAACCTATGCCAGGTATTTGCCCTAGATAAATATCATAAATTATTGTTTACATGTATAACAACAGCTTCAATTAAGCATCATTCTCTTGTTTTGTAAAGCCATTATCCTGTACTCCTTTTCTTTTCCTTATACCATAAAAATTTAATTTTACAAGAATTACATATCTTCGTGATAATATTTGAGCATCTATCAGAAGTTCTCAGAGAAAAAAAAAAACATGTTACCATGGTTGGCTGTTGTAGATAGCCACGATTTCCTGCATTTTACCTCATAAAGCAAAATTTTGTGATTTTAATCTCTTCATTCTTGTTAGTTATACTACATATGTCGTTGTCTATTCTCTTGATTTTCAGATGCCTAGTAATCTGTTAAAGGACTGCAAAGCTCTGCAGACTATTACCTTGCACAACAATCCTATTTCTATGGATCAATTTCAGCAGGTAAGTCATAGGCATAACTCTCTAATGGACTGCTGGACAAGTTTATCATCAAAATCCCTTGTGATTGATACTGAACTTCATTAAAATACCCATTTTAGATGGATGGATTCCAAGAGTTTGAAGCAAGGAGGAGGAAGAAGTTTGACAAGCAGATTGATTCCAACGTGATGATCAGTTCCAATGGCCTGGATGAGGGTGTTGATTTATGATGTAATTCTGAATCTCTGTTTCTTCCAGTATTGGACGTATGATAGTCTTGGTAGTATTTAAGAGCCCTTGTTTACACACACACATATATATACCCCCCCTTGTTTACACACACACACATATATATATTCCGCCCCC
>JAVXUL010129983.1:0-15863 GCA_035590515.1 Trichilia minutiflora
ATTCTTTTATATTCTTTAATGTTGTTTTCCTTCTGTGTATGCAATATTCTGTTTTCTTCTTCTTCATCGTGAGTTAAATTTCTGGATGAGAGTTGTGGCATTGCTGAAGTATTGCAGGAGCTAATCTTGACAGTAAAGAGAAGCTGTGCTGGAAGCTTTCTTCTTGCTGGAGGTTGCTGAAATTCTGGGTAGAAATTCTAACACCAACTGATATAGAGGACTTCTTCAGAGTTATTGGTCAGTGTAAAGAGTGTAACTCCTCCGCCCTCAACTATTTTAGATGAGTCTACATTAAGAAAGATGCACTATGAGCAACAGTCAAACGGGTCTTGGGTTCTATGACAGTTGGGCGTTTGTAAGTGCAGAGGAGATAATGATGATACACAACTATTGGATATGCATGTGAAGTTACCATTTGAGAAGACTAAGCGATAGGAATAGGAGGCCACTGTGAGATAGGAACCAAAAGGCACTTATATCGAGTCAGCTGTTGAGCCTTCGGGTATACAGTAACCTCCTCCTCCTCTTACACCTTCTCTCTGTAGACCACTCAACAAGAAAAACCAGAGTCCTTCTCTCAGCAGTATCGACCATCAGTTCCTCTTGTGCTCCCTGTATGGATATTAGAGTTTAAGATTGAAGAGTTATTGGAGAGCTTCACTACTCTTCAATAAATAGTTATGTCGATGATGCATATGCTCGATAGATGAGTCATTAAGGCACAACATTGAGCAGATGGTTGACAAACATCGGATGAAATCGGTGATTAATCATATGAATTTGCTTATTCGATTAGATAATATCGAGGCTACATCAGGTAGAGTAGGACCGTCATTCGAACCTCGACCTCCTCCATCCGGTCCTCAGCCTCCTTTGCATTACCGCCATTTCTATCAATAACCTCCTCTTGTTGATTATCAACCTCTTTCTAATGGAGGTTGATGGCCCCAAAATGATTTTTGATGATAATATAATCTATAAATTGATGGCATATTTGTTTTTAATAATGGATCTCATATGTTTTTGGTTTTTGATGATCCCAAAATGTATAACAAATTTGAATCATGCATGTGAGTGATGATTATAAATTTTATAAGAATAAATATAATTCACTTGGTCTTTGAAAGGGCAAAATACGTTTTTGCAGGTGAGAAATGAAGTCAAAGTGTCAAGAAGCTCACTCAGGCTTAAACGTATCAATACGTTACTCAAATGTATTGACACGTTTTAGCTATAGTGCTGAAATCAAGCCCGAGTATCGAAACCCTGCTTCAAATGTATCTATACCCTCATTCTGCACAGCAAACATATCGATACCCCTGTTAAATGTATTGATACGATGGAAGCGAAGAGGTGCTCGTTCACCCAAAAAGGTTTCGATACCCTGACAATCCACTCAAATGTATCGATACTCTGGACAAACGTATCGACACCCTGAAGTCTGCATCAACACGTTCATGACAGGCATCATCACTTTTACGTGGAAATGTATCGATACTATAATCAACATATCGATACCCTCAAGCCCTATAACTCAAATATATCGATACCCTAGAGACATGTATCGATACCTTCACAAAAATCAGGACTATAACGGCTAGTTCAGAAGCATTTATTTCTGCCATTAATGAACATAATAGAGCCGTTGAAAAATATTCATTACAGATATAAATTCCACAACATTTGAAGAAGTTGAGGTTGTTGAAGAGCATTTAATGTATTATCATCAAAGCAAGAAAAATATTCTTCTGCAACTCTTTTTATTCTCTCTAAAAAATTCTCTATATTTATTCTAATACGAGAAAGTTTGTGCACATTGAAACATATACTCTTTTAGAGAGTTGGTAATTCTTTCTTTCTGATTATTTCGGACATAAAATTGGGTTTCTCTTCACTCGTAGAAAGAACGATTTGTACTGGGTTTCACTTCACCCGATTTAAAAGAAAAGTGTAATTGTAGTTGCCCTTCATCCATTCAAATAAGGAGTTGTATTTTGGTGTTCTCTTGATTGGTAGAAACAAGGAGATAAGTATCCTCGGCATGAGTGGATTCTACCGAGAAGAGTGGACGTAGACTTGTAGTCAAACTACTATAAAATCGTGTCTTGTATATTTTATTATTGTGTGTTTAGTCGCTATCTGCATTCATAACACAACCTCTTTAAATTTTGTTTTAAAAATTTATAAAACTTCAATTCACCCCCGTCTTAGAGTTTGCCAACTGGGACTTCAAAGGCACTTTATCTCGTCTAGCTCAGGTGGATGATTCTTCTTCATTGTTTGATCTTGATATCGATCTCGAGCTCGCAGACATCTTACAATCAACTCATCATTGCCGTTATATTTCTTTTATTTTTTATTTTGTTTTTAAATTAGTGTATGGATGATTGATTTTAATGAAGATTTGTTTATCATTTGTTTTTATATCTTTATTTGGTTATCTATTTTGGTTGAGTTTAATGCTAATTGTGCTTGCTCAGTTATTTATCCATTCTTTGATTGCTGACAAAAAGAGGGAGATCATCTATCGTTTGAAAGCATGAATTTTAATATTTTAATTTGATAAGAATCTGCTGAAAGCATGTGCATGTCGAATAATCTAATGAATATTTTAGTGTTTTGTTATTATAAAAAAAGAGGGAGATTGATGATCTTAAAGTGTTTATATGTTTTTGATGATGCCAAATATATATGTAATTGTGTCAAAATTTCTTTTGTTTTTTGTTTTGGTTTTAAATCAATGTATAGGTGATTGATTATATTGATGATTTGTTCATAATTTATTTCTATATCTCTATTTGGTTATCTATTTTGGTTGAGTTTACTACTGATTGTGCTTGCTCAGTTATTTATCCTTTCTTTGATTGTTGACAAAAGGAGGAGATCACCTATCATTTGAAAGCATGAATTTTAATATTTTAATTTGATAAGAATCTGCTGAAAGCACGTGCATGTAGAATAATCTAATGAATATTTTAGTGTTTTATTATCATCAAAAAGAGGGAGATTGATGATCCCAAAGTGTTTAAGTGTTTTTGGTGAGCCAAATATATATATATTTATGTCAAAATTGATTGACTCGGACAAATATTCTTTACTCGATCTTGTTTGGAAAGGATATTCATTTCAAGTTTAAACAATAAAGACAAACGTATCAAGAATCAAAGATTCAAAGGAAACGTGTCGACACCTTTGTGATAAAGATTATCGAAACCTACGAGATAATGTGTCGACACTTTTAATTAACGTATTGACGCCTTTAGCCTGAAGCATTCTGGAGAAGAAGATACGAGTGAATGTGTCAACACTTTTGATAAAGGTATCGACACCTTTGGTCTGAAGAAATCTGGGAAAGATGATATATCAAAACATATCGGCACCTGAGATTAAAGTATCGACACTTTCACTCTGAGACACTCAAACATACCTACACCTTTGAAGAACATGTTGACACCTGTGGCCTATTTAAAACTATAATGACTAGTTCTTCGTATTAAATGCATGAAATAACTACAGGTTCAGAGAGCCATTGAAGCTTATTAATGAAGGTATAAATGGAAAATGGCAAATATTTTGCATTAAAGAACAAGAATCAAGAGGCAAAAAGAATATCAGAGAATAATATCACTTTATTCCTTCTTGTTCATTCATTATCGATCAATTTTTAGTAAGAGAAAAATTGTTATGATTTGAAACATCTATTATATATAGAGAACTCTATTACAAAAAAAATGCGCATTGTTGTATTTATTTGGGTTAAACTTCACCCGAAAAAGAAGTTTGTACTTGGGTTCAATTTCACCCATTATAAGAAGTTATTTATAAAGTTGCCCTTCACTGTTAAGAAGAAGAGTGTATTTTAGGATTCTCTTGTCCCTATTTTAAACAAGATTTAGTGATACCTCGAATTCAAGAAACTGAACCAAGAAGAGTGGACTTAGGCTAGTTACTGAACCTCTATAAAATTGTTTGTGTTTGCATTTAGCTTTTCTCTCTTTACACCTACACTCACAATAACTTATTTACTGTCATTCATTCATTGCATTAAAATTTCTTCACCAAAAACTTTTTCGTTCAGTTTTTTATTTTTTACCATATCACCAATTCACCTCCCTTTTAAATGATATCCATTGGGACTTTGCTTAAGTCTATGCTCATTTACCTTGAGTATTCTCTATCCACTTTCATCTTAAATTTCCATAACTTTATATAGAAATATTTGTGTGATGAGAAATGCCTCAAATCATCTAGATTTAAGCTTTCTTAGAAATAACTTTGGTAGAGAATTAAGCAAAACTTAATGCCTTAGTTTAAATTTACCTTTAGTATTCTTCTTATCATGCCATCTTTTTGTTTTCTCTTTAGCATTCTTAATAGGGTTATAAGGATACCTAACACCTATCTCTTTATTAATGCATTTATTCAAGACATATACTATAAAACACTTCTCAGATTCCTTAAAGAATTCCATAGCCTTAAAAATATTGAATGTTATCTTTTGGTCTTGAACTCTTATAGTAAATTCTCCTTTTTGCATATCAAAAAGTATTCTCCCTGTAGTCAAAAAGGGTCTTTCTAAGATGATAGGAACCTCTCTATCTTCCTCCATATCTAGAATAATGAAATCCATCGAAAAGATGAACTTGTCCACTTTAACAAGAACATCTTTAAGGCCTTCCATATAGTAATAGAGTTAGATGAAAGTGACATGAGCCAACTTTTTACCTTGTCTTTGAGTGAAAAAGTAAAGAATCTAAGTTTGATTGCATCTATAAAAACTTGATTGAGCTTAAAAGCATCACAAATCTCTAGAAAATTTGCATTATAACCATTAGGATCATCATCTAGCATGCCTTCAAATTGGACTGAGGTTTGGATCATCTAAATGATGGTGCTTGATTTCAAAATTATTCGCTTGAATAGCCAACCTAACAATGCTTGGATGCATACTATCAACTTGAGGAACTATGTAAACCTTCAGAGATTTAGTTAGCTCTTTTTTAAGTATTGCAACCCTTGCAACTTAGTGAGTTTGAGTTTGAGTTCTCTCCTTTGAAGTCTCCTATAATTTCTTAATCAAAAGGCAGTAATTCCAAGCTTCGAGACTTTTGTATGCAATAACCTAAATTACCTAAAAGGAGAAAAAGAAAAAGAGCTTAAACTAAGATTGAAATTAATTGATATTAATATTAAAGAATAGTAATAGATCCATAGTAATAATGCCAAAATCTTATTGTGCATTTTATAATGCAAGTATACGTATCGCTAACAAGTAATAAAGCAATAAATATAAGATTATTTCTATGTGGATTTGTTACTAAAATTATGAATTACTTAAATTTTCTCAATTTAATCTTATCTAAATTAACAATTTAGAAATTACTATACCTGAAAATTACTACAAGTAAAGTGGAACAAATGAACAAGGATAAATAATCAAGTATGAGACGACCTAGGATTATAATCTTTCCTTAGTACTTCACCTAAACTTTTTCACTCTCTCTATAATGCATTAATTAGGTTAATCCGTTAGCTAAGAGTTCTAATTTATCTAAAATCTTCTTTCAATAGTCAATTAGAAATTCCTAGAGATTACAATTAAAAACACAAGCTAAGAGAGTCTAATTACTTAGAGATTACAAAGCAAAGAGAAAAGAGTTTTAAGAAATAAAATACTAAATCCACGATCAAACTCGGATTCTTCTTTATCTTGAATGTCTTCATGATTCCCTCTTTAGCCGTTGCCTATTCAACAACTTCCCGTAAAGATCAAACTCAAAATAATCAAATAAAGCCCTAATATCCCCTATTTGACTATTTCAAAGTTGCGACTTTGACATCTTAGTGCTGCAATTTCAACCTCTCTAGAACACCTAACACACCCAATCCGTATAGCCACAATTTCAACAAATGTATGTCACCACTTTAACTTCTCTAGAAAATGCTAGAAAAACTCATTTCATATAGCTGTGTCTTCAATGAATGGACACTGTGACTTTAAACTTTCTGAAAAGTTTAGAAAATGAACTACATTTGTACCATAACTTTCATATTCTACAGTTGCATCTTCCATACTTAGCAATTGTGCTAAAATGAGCTTGGAACTACACAAGTTAATTCAAATCCCATGTTTTCACTTCTACTTATAACTAAGAACAAACATTCACGAAACTCTCAAAAACTTAATAAAATACTTCATTAAGACTATCAAATCATTAAGCCTAAACCTAATTATCAATTGTTTATATCATCCATAGTTGCAAGAGGATAGCTGAAATGTAAATTGACTAAGTAAATTTTTTCGATTATCAAAGGATTTGTGATTTCATATGATAATATTGGTTGACGAATAAAATTTATGTTAAATTTTATTTTATATGATTGTTAAGTCATGTCAAATTTTAAAGATGAAATTTAAAATTTATATCAAATTTTATTTTATATAATCGTTAAGTCATGTCAAATTTTGGGGATGAGATTTCTTTTAAGGTGGGATGTAACATCCTTGAAAAATGAAAGGGTCATTTCGATGTACTTTTATAATAAAAGAGTAAAAAGTATGATTTTTAACAAATTAGGGACTTAATTAAAAATAATTCAATTGGATACGAATGAAAATGAATGAAACACATGGCGAATTATTATACAAAAGAGAAAAAAATGAAAGACGAGTGAATGGTTCACTTTGCTTTATTAAGTCAATTACTATAGATTTTATACTGGGATGCAAATTGTTTCACTTGGCAATTGAAGTAAAAGTCAATTGAAATTAAGGAAAATAGAAGTAAATCGAGAGGAAGAGAAGAAAAAAGAAAAAAGGAGAAGAAAATGAAAGAGGAAAGAGAAAAAGAGAGAGTGACCGAGAGAAAGAGAAGGAGAAGAAGAAAAAAAAGAAAGAAGAAGGAGAAGGAAATTTGTAAGTTCTATAATAAATTGTTAGTATAGTTTTTATTAATTTGATATATATTAGAGATATATAATTATTTTGGTGATATATTATGTCAAGAAATTGTTAAGTAGGAAAAGTAGAAAGGTTAGAAATTTCATGTTTTTGTCATATCAAGTTTTAAATTTTTTTTAATAATTTCATATGATTTAATTTTGTATTTTTTTACAAGTTTAAATACTCTATTATAAATTAGTAATTGTTATTAGTAAATTGATATTAAGAATGTATATAAGGTAAGGGTTCATAGATATTTAAGTTAATTTTTATCTTAAAATTAAAAAACTGGGTATTTTACTTTCATTAAAAGTTTAAGCGAACATTTACGAAATTCTTAAACTATCATGTGTTGACCTAATTGATTGTTTTTGAAATTAATCTTAATTAGTAATTTTCATATAAATGTTATCTTTATAAATACAATATAAAAAATGTATTAACATGTGTTGTGTTTGTGTAGATGGATGATTTTTATGAGAACGTTACATTTTCATATTTTGATAAGCAGTAAGTTTTAAGAAAAATTTATATTTGTGCAATTCATAAATGTTATTGAAAAATATAAATACGAAGATCAAATAATTGAGTAAGTGAAAATGTGATAGCCATAGTTGATGTAGCATCAATGACAATGGATATGATTTTAGTCCTCTAGTGAAAGCCTGCAAAGATGAAGTCTAAAAGTTGGTCTTTAGGAATAATGTCTTAAAAGTATATTTAACATTGTATGGATAATATTCCCTAGAAATAATGTCCCAAAGGTATGCAAGGAATAAATTAATTAAAATTATTTATAATAAATAACTACATGTGTGTTAGTGTATGCCTTAAAAACCATTTGTGTTGGCGGTTTCCGGGTTAGTGATCTGATATTAACTTATGTTTATTAATGAAAGAATTGTTTTTTATTCACATACATTAGTTGTTTTCTTTAAATTGGAATGCTTATATATAAAAAATGTATATGAATAGTCTAGATATTTTCATTTAATGGTTAAATGAAATTATCAAATTATTCCTTACGTACATGATATAGATTGGGCAACTATATCACATAATAACTATACTAATTGTCTTCTAATGATATCATATGATGATATATGTACGTTGATAATATAGGTATTGTCATAAGCGCATTAGTATAGATTTATAGTCGGTGAACTATTTATTGAATAGGGTTACATAGTGACAAATCACGCGGTATGCATGCAATCAATGATTTGTCAATAGATTGTAATAGTGTGCGAGATAATCCTTAGACCTAAAATGTTTAAAATCAAACTCTATATGGATGGGTATATTTCGTATGGTGAATACGTGCAGGGCTATTCATGCCTTGTACAAGAAGCCGATTTGGGTATTCTTTGTTCATATAGATGTTCGGTTGACAGTTAAGATGGGATCCGTTGACTCAACACTATGAAATAAGTGTTTTCATTGACTCTGTCTGAGTTGAGTTCCTAAAAGAATGTTGATATGATATGCAGATTTTAAATTTATGGCTATAACAATCATGACATATGATCAATGATTCATATAGACATCGAGATTAGGGTTTTGACATTCCATAAACCCCGACTCGATCAGAATATGACAACGGAGGGATATTACCCACATGTGACTGAAATCAATAGAGGTTTGATGAAGACAATTCTTCATCATGACTTAGGGACTATGGCACGTAGCTAGACACTAACCATAGTTGTTGGGTATCAAAATATTCGAGACCGAAGTGTTCAGAGTCGAAGTGTTTGACATTAGCTCACGATTGAGTAACGGTAAACCTTCACGGTCCACCCAATTCCTTAAGAGTTCTTATAAAGGAGGAGAAGATAAAATTTTATTAAGAGAGGGCTAGCGACCTCAGATAACTTGAAGAATGCCGAAATAAATGTGTATAATCGTTATATGTATTTATTATTCTTTAAAGTGTTAAAGAAGTGATATATTGATATCACATAATAATTTAATGTAAATTACATGACCTAAAATGATAATAATGATTATCAAACATGTTAGAATGTGATTTTAAGGTAAAATAGTGAAAGCTAGATTAAATTGTTAATTTAGTATAAAATGATGATTTTACCCCTATGTAATACAAATGTGTAATTTATTATAAATTACATATTCAAATTTAGTAATTATAATATCAAATATATTAAAATATGATTTTAATAGAAAATAATAAATTTTAAATTAAAGTGTTTAATTTAAAAAAATTATCATTTTACCCTTATATATAATAGTAACCAATGAAATTATGGTAATTGTACTATATTTATGGCTTTTTGGAAAGGCTTTATATTTAATTAATTTATTAATTAATATACTTTTTATCTAATTTATTTATTGATAAATAAGTCGGATAATGATAATTGTTTTCATGGCTTATATGAAAACACTTGGCATTATATTACTTGTTAATATATTTGCATTTTTGTCACAAGCCTATTGGTCCAAAATGGATCGATTTCATCCTACAAATATACATATGTATGTATCACATGATTCTCCAATTAAACATGATATTTATATGATAAATACATAATTATTTAATTGGAAAAGAAATTGGAAAATATAAATATCTATTTATTTATTATTTTCCATAAGAAAATGAAGAAAAATGGGTCATCTTCTTCTTCCTCTCTCTTAGCACAAAAATGGCAGCATGGGAGCTTCTTGGGGAGGGTTTCAAGTGAAGAGATTACATGCTTTTGGGCTTGATTTTCATCAAGAAAGAAAGCTTGCAAGGTAAGCATTTTACCCTCTCATTTTGGCACCTTGTTTTCTCATTTGAATACATAGTTTAAGGTTTGTTTCTTAGGAAGAAAACTTACCTTTATGCTTATTTTAGACCATTAGAAACCAATAAATGATATTTGAGCATGTTTGGTTGATGGCATGGGTGTTTGTTTGCTTGTTGTTTTTGTGAAACCCTAAATGGATGTCATTTAGGAAGTTTGGTGCCAAATTGGGTTTCTTGATGGGGAATTGTTTTCCATCAATTCTATTGTGTTTCTAAGAGATGTTATATGATAAATGACGTTTAGGAATGATGGTAGGAGTTGGCAAAGTGAAAAAATTGAGTTTGGAACTCAACTAGGTACTATTTTGGCACATTTTTGCACCCTTGTGTGTCTTGAGTTTGTTAATGTATCAAATGGCCTTGGTGATGTGTTTGGACATTTTTGCAAATAGTTGGATGTGTTATGAAGTGATTTTGATGTTGGTTTTGATTAGAAAGCATTTGGAATTAAAGAGAAAAAATGCCAAATATTCGGATGCAGGGTGGGCAAGGCCCTGGATTTTTTACTATACGCCCGTCCAGTTGCTAACGGACTAGCACGTGGAGGCAAGCTGTGCAAGCGCATGAAGGTCACGCCACCCACAGCTTACGCCTCTCCTACCCACTGTGCATGTTATGCCCTGTTTTCTGTCGCAAAATGAGTTTTTTCTATTTTTTTGTGTAATCGGACTTCAAACACATCCCAACTCACGAGTTGAGTGATATTGATCACTTCTTAGTGTGTTTTAATAAAAACAACACATCGACCTTTCTTGGGGGCAGAATTTTGATTGGTTAATCACTTTATTATAAGCCACCAGATCAAAATCCTGATTTATCATGATCTACTTATATAATAACCACCGAAATTTAGCCTTTTCTCTCCTTTTAATCTTCTAATAGGGATTCTAAAAACTTATGTGATTTTTATAGTTTCTCCTTGTTTGAATGATTACTATAGTTTGTGGTTGAATGTTATAACTCAAAATCCCTTGTGGGTAATTGACCTATTCAAAGAATCTCATCTTCTATCTTTAAAGGCCTAATTGATCCATTAATATCCCAAAATGGATCCAAAAATTTGAGAACATTTTTTTTTTGATGGGTGGTACTAACAATCACATGCACTTGTTACATATCTAAGGGAAATGTAAGTCATTAGTTCTCCACATTTACACTAAAGCTTATTAGGCTTAACTCTTTGGGAGAAAACTTGAATTAGAATTATAAACCTTAGTCTCCTTAGAGTTTTTGACTTATAATATAGTTATACAAAAGGCTCAGATATTAACCGAGTAAAAAATAGAGGTTGTTGCATTTGGATCTAAAGAGGGTAGATTATAGTTTTTATACAAGAAGTCATATATCAAATATATCTATTTTCATAAATTTTTTATTTGGTTTTGATCAATCTCTTCTCTTGTACGATTTGCATAATCTATCAATCATCATCATGATATAGTATAGGAAGAGTCTTAGTGTCTGTTTGGCCTAGCTTTTTGAGTGCTTCTCAACCTCTTTTTGTTAAAAGCTGTGCCAAACAGATAAAAATAAAAAGACTTTTTACAAAAAGTCATTTTGCATTTAAAGCATAAAAAAGAATTTTTTAAAAAACTGAAAAAGAGGAGCTTTCTCTTTTCTTCTCATTAAATACACAGATAATATTTATTTTATTCCAAAAATATCCTCTTAACTCCTTCTTTTAAATATTTTGGTTTAACTAAATTAAATACCCTTTATGATAATTTTAATAAAAAAAAAATTATTTCATCTATTATGACAAACAACTTCAAAGAAAATTCTTATCTTAATTTTAAAATCTTTTTTTTTAAGAGAAGTAAAAGTTAGCTTTTAAGACTTTAAAAAGCTACCCCAAACATGCTCTTAGTCTTAATCAACTTCTTAATCCTTTTCCTAAATCTGTGACTCAACTATTTATACCACAGTATCTATGATCTTTTCTTAATTAAAGATCTCGTAAGAGATAAATTAGAAGAGTGAGAGAATTGAGGGAATCTATTTATTAACTAAAATTACAGCTAGTAATAATATTAGAGTCATAATCCCTATTAAAATATAATATAGTCTTATCTTAAAATAAAACTGAAAATAAAATTTCTTCTAAGCGAAATTACAAAAAATTCTAAATAAGTTGACAACTAATGTTTAACTCTAATGTAACTGTTCCTATGAAATGAACTCTAATCCTTGCTTTATCCTTGATTCTCTCTTATTTGACTTCTTCAAATTTCTTAGTCCTTTATATTTTGCCATCTTTTACTGTATCAATTTCAATTTATAAATCTTTAGGTTTCAACAGATAAACTTATACATGTTCAGATGCGACCGTAAATATGACTTCTTAAGAATTTTCAAGTTTTCTTGCTTAAAAGCTGGAATGATATTGTTTGCTTCAAAGAATTATTGTATATATACACGTGTTCAAATATTTTAGATTTTGCATATTTTAAAGTGGTCTCAGACCTCGGATTTATCTAGCAATACTTATTTTCTTTCTATTTAAGTTAGAAATGGTAAAACTTATTCTTCTCCTATATGCTGGTCGGTCGATGACGTTCAAATTAGGTATTTTTCTTTTGCTTACTCGTGCACTTTTAAAAGTCTCTAAATCCTAAGTGATCAAATTCAAATTCTAAGGCAATAAATCAATTCGACACATCAAAAAACCTTAGGATACCATGTTTGACTTTGATTGAAGCTATTTTGAGCCTTGAATCGTACTAAAGAACATCGGTCAGTTCAATTGAACTGGGAATAGATCAAGATGGGGGTCGATTTGGTTAGACCAGGATGTCCTGTGAACTATATTTGGATTCTACCTTTTCCCTACTTCAATGAGTAAATCCTTAGCATTGACAGTCTCAGGTAGTATAATGAGTAAATGATCAGGGATAGGTCTCCGTATCACTAATAGACTAAAATGATTTCCCCTTTCCCATTTTCTATAATAGCATTTCTCAGGATTAATGTTGTCCCTAGTGAGTGATGATGGTGGATCTACATATAGAGCCAAATCTATATCCATGATTCATGGAGCAAACTCTATATCTTACTTCCATTTTTTATAATTTAAACTAGTCAGGACTTCTCTCAAGGTGTTTGATGAGTGATTTGATCACTCATCCTTAGGCTAAGATTTTGTTTAGTTATGAGAATTTTTATGATATTTTTATAAGTTTCTATTTATTTTTGTGTTGTAGGGCCAAATTCCTTAAAGTTGGGAAAATAGGCATTTTGGATCAAATCTGCGCAATTTTCATGAAACGAGTACATCTTACAATGGAATGATTGGATTTTGATGTTTCAAAACTTTTTGAAAAGAAGAATCAATGATATAAAAGTTTTATGAAGATATTAAATGCATTCAAAGCCAAGTGAAAGAGTAAAAAGTGAAGGAAGCAATCTTTTCACTAGAGGTCTATGCTATGTAGAAGTGAAAGTGACCTTTGAAGGTTTAGAGGTATTTTTGGCATATTTATTGATATCTAATGAATAAGTGACCTTCTAGACTTTTTGAGTACATGAATCAATATTTCCATAGAGTACTCATAAGCCTAGTTTTGAGATCGTTTGAGCCTTCAAATCTACCCCAAAAATCCGAAGGCTAGTCTCATATGAAAAATGAGTAGTGTTCATTAAAATTAGGATATCTTGGTGTAGAGACATCTGAATTATGAAATTCAAAGTGCGTTAGAAATATAACTTCAATATGAACAATTTTATGAAGAAATAGAATTTATTTGAAGTGTCTATCATCGTCAAAATAGGGCCACAAGTCATATGATATTCCAAGAAGATTATAGTGTCAAGTTGAGAGTCATTGAAGCATGAAAAGGTTACTCTCACTGTAGTGAGAATATTTTTTTTGCTATAGTGAATTTTCCAAAAACCATCGCTGCAGCCAAAACAATTATTACCGCTGCATTGAATTTTCCAAAGAGTCTCGCTTAGCAAGAAATATTTTTCCGCTGCAACACTGGCCACGCTAGAATAAGCATTTTGTGGTTTCCCTCTCCATTTTTTCTCTTTTAAACCTAGGGTTTGAAAGGTTATAAAAGGAGGATGTATTTAACACAAAAGGGGGGAGACCTAGCGGGCACCAAAGGATCCAAAATACATTGAAGAGTTGAAATTCTTGAAGATTAAGGAGAAAAAATTTGAAGACTACAAGGGGATCATCCTAGATTCTTAGAGTTTTCTCTTTCTTTTCTTTAGTTTTCATATTTATTTCTATTGAATAATGAATATGTATTGGATATTGTTTATTGTTAAATTAATTTCTATGGTTGGCTAAATACCTCGCTTGAGGGGTTAATGAAGCTTCAGTGAACTTTGTTCTATACTTATGCTATTAATGAAATATATTTGCCTATTTGTGCCCTTGTGAGTAATGTTTAGTTTAACCGGCTATTAAACTAATATAATGATACATGGAATATGGACTTGAATTTTATGCATGAGTTTAAGGTAGCAAAACTTAGTTAATAACATGTTGAAAAACAATTATTCACTAAGTAACACATTTAGGGTTTAACTTAATGCGTACTTAATTCACTCAAGTTGAATAGGGATATTAGCTTGGATAATTTTGTATAGGAATTTTGTCAAGATTCAAGAGATGAGATAGAATCACTCATTGACTCACATTTGATTCAATTGATAGCGTAGTTATTAGTTTAGTAATTAGGTTGTCTTTAGTTTTAATTTGTCTAAGTAAAATTGTACCTAGATAAAATTTAACCATTTTAATTACGGTAATCAGTCCTAAAATATCTTCCAATCCTTGTGGGTTCGACACTCTACTTTCCATTTACTATAAAACTCGACACCGTGCACTTACGGTTACCACCATTATTTCAGTGTGTTTATTTTGCCGTGGTCAACAAGCCTGTATGGTATCATCTACAGTTGAGACATCTGTCTATACTCTGACTCTGTCTTGATCCTTGAGTTTGTTCCTGAGTTAATAATCTAAATCTCAAGGGTCCTTGACCTTGAAGAGAATATGAAAAAATACTTGCAGAACTAGTAGTAGAGGCACCACCGGATGAACCACTGCTACCGTTATTCTTAGATAGAGAACCCACCTGTATATTCAAATCTCTCCTCTTTTGGAGCTGACTCCTCGATCTTCTTTCTCCTGCCAACTTCTGAGCTCATAGGACCATCTGAATCATCTCTTTGTATTCCTGAGTTCTTGACAATGAGATCTTCTCATGGATCTCGAAATTCAGACCCTCTTTAAACTTGACACACGGACTCTCTTCATTAGCAAATTCCGGTACAAATTCCACAAACTCCCTTAATTGAGTCTCATACTCTGTTACTGTCTTATCCATCTGTTTTAGCCATAGAAACTCCTGCTTCTTTTGATTACAGTGAAGGGGGTTGAAATACTGATCTCGAAATTCTTGTACAAAATTATCCCAAGTCAACTGTGTTAAGGCTTTAGCTTGTAAATTTGCCTACCAAGTGACGGCACTGACTTCTAACAATCGGACAACCACCTTTAACTTGTACCTATCCTCAAGCTCCATGTCGTTTAAGTCACCCTCTAATTTTCTAAACCATTGGTTGGCTACTACTGCATCTGTTGTACCTTCAAATGATACACTTCCCAATTGTCGAATCTCTTTAATTAGCTTGGATAGTTTTAGAGCTAATCTGGATGCTTCAGTAGCTTGAGCATTCCAATAAATGATAAAGGCAGCCCATTACTCGGGAGTCATAGTTGGAGGCATTCTCATGCCCGGTTGTTGATATTGGGGTAGAGGAGGTTCAAGTTGCTCCTCAGGTTTGTGTTGAGGCACATACGAAGTAACCTCTTCTTCGACATCAGACATGATTTCTCTTCGTGGTCTACCTCGACTTCGCCTAGGTGTCGAAGACATTACGATTACAAAAAGAGCACAGGGTTCACTTTTACAGGATTAATATGGTGGTGATGCTTCCTATGACTCGACTCACTTAGTCCACTGAAAAAATTTTAAGAATTATAAAATCATGAATAAAACTTCAAAATGTAGTATGAAAAACAAGTTCGGGTGTTTCCAAAATCATTTTAAAACCAAATGCTTTGATAGGAATAAAATTATCATACCCTAACGT
>JAVXUL010130004.1:0-15861 GCA_035590515.1 Trichilia minutiflora
ATTTTGTCCACACATTTGGCACCATATTTTACATATATTTTTCTTTAATTAATTGTTAATTAATTGAAAAATTATATAAAGGAAAATAAGCAAAATTAAAATTAATGGTTCTTTTTCATAAAAGGAATAAAAACAAGCAAAAAGTAGCTTTCCTCTTCCATGGTGCACGAAATTTTCTTTGCCTCTAAGGTGATCAATTTTTTATCATTTTTATCAAAAGAGAAGTGATTTAAGATCCTTAGGAAGTGATCTTTCTAGGTGTAAAGCTAATTTCAACTTTTGGGAAGTGTTTTCAAAGATTGAAATTCTAGGGTTTTGTTTGAAAACCTAGAATTTTATCAAAGGGTTTGATTAAATCTCAACAAATTGCACAAAGGGTAGCAAAGGTGAACAACTATATAGGGTAAGTTTTTTACATCCATAGCAAATTCATTTCCTAGATCCTATAGCATACAAACTTAGTTTCATGTTTTAGGAAACATGGCATGCTAGTTTCTTACATAAGCTGCTTTCTTTATTTATTCATACTTTTAAATAATGTATATATATGAATTGTCCAGATAGCTTGTTTGATTAATAAATGAATTTATGAAAGTTATTCTTTATGGCAGCAGTATTAACTCGATAACAATATCGTATAGTAGGCATATTGAATGTCTCTGATGAATATATAAGATAATGTTAGTGTGGATAACAATGAGATTCATGTTACTAGGATAGTAGTATCAATTAATAGTTAATGAACTATTTTTTGAACGTGACCAATCAACAATAAATCACATGATAAATTATATAGTTAATGACTTATCGTTCAGTTATACTAATGTGCAATGTAGTCTTCTGACCTAAGATATCATGTTTAAATTTAATGTAGATACACATGGTTTATATGATATATAAGTACAAGACTAATTACGTCTTGTATGTTAAAGCTGGTTTGGTTATGTATAGTTACATATAGAGATGAATGATGGTTAAGATAGGATCCTTTAACTCGACTTATAGAATTGAGAGTACCCACTAACTCTATCTGCATTCAAATTTCTAAATGAATATCGATAAATATATAAAATAAAAATATCTGATCAGAGTATATATAATGTCATATGAAAGAGTTTGTGATGATGAGTTCATGATATATTGATTAATGTTTTGTAATAACATTAATTTTATGGTTTTCACATACTGTAAGCCTTAACTTGATTAGGATTGGACAAAGGAAAGATATTACCCATATAGTGTGTATAATATAGAACGAGTTTGATAATGTATTCTTCATTATGGCTTTGAGACCATGGCATATTGCTAGAAGTTATCCATAGTAGTTAAATTTTTGAAAGGGTTGAAACTAAAAGAGTTCGAAACAAGTTTATGGCTAACCCATTGTGAACCTATGAGCCATACCAATAACATCTTGCATTAAAAGATGCAAGAGAGAGGGGAAATATTATTCGTCAGAGGGTTAGCACCTTCGAAGATAATAGATGGCCATAACATGTGTATATATATATATAAATTGTGTGTGTGTGTGTGTGTGTATATATATATATACACACACACACAATTTATATATATATATATATATATATATATGAGTGTATAAATTGATTGAATGACTTTAAGTATTAATTATGTAATTTATGTCCCGAAAAATATTTCCAAAAAACTACATATGAGATAAATACTGGTACTATTTGAGCAAAGAAATAGTGGCAAGGTCTGACACATGTCAAAGAGACAAGAGTTATTTCAAATCAGACCTTTACACTCTATTACCAACTCTAGAGTGGCCTTAGGAAGATTTAAGTATGGATTTCATTGTTGCGTTGCCAAGAACATAAAAGGGAAAAGATGCAATTATGGTAGTTGTAGATTGATTTTTGAAGATGGCAAATTTCATCCCTTGTCATAAAACGAATGATGTTTCTTGTATAAATTATTTGTTCTTCAAAAAAGTTGTTTGTTTTCATGGTATTCCAAGGAGTATTATGTCGAATAGGGATACTAAATTTCTTAACCATTTTTAGAGGACATTTTGTGAAAGTTTAGTACCAAACTTTTGTTCAGTACTTCACACCATTCTTAAATTGATGGATAGACCGAGGTCACAAACCATACTTAGGGAACTATTATAAAAACCTTAGTGGACAAGAACTTAAACAATTAGGATATCAAATTAGTGTATGTTGAGTTTGCTTATAATAAGTTGAAGTCCCAGTTGGCTAACTCCAAGAGGGGGGTGAATTGGAGATTTATAAAATTTAAATGAAAATTTAAATCGTATTATGAACGCAGATGTAGACTAAATGCACAAAAATAAAATTCACAAGATACGATTTTTATAGTGGTTCAACTACACGTCTACATCCACTCTTCTCGGTTGAATCCACTCACACCGAGGATCACTATCTCCTTGTTTTTACGGGTCAAGTGAAACCTAAATACAACTCCTTCTTTGAACAGGTGATGGGCAACCACAGTTACAACTTTCTTTTAAAGCAGGTGAATTGTAACCCAATGCAAATCGTTCTTTCTACGGGTGAAGAGAAACTCAAATTTTATCTAAAAATGATCAGAAGAAGTAAAGATCAAAACTCTATAAAAGAGTAGATATTTCAATGTACACACACTTTCTCTTACTAAAATAAATACAGAAAATTTTTTAGAGAGAATAATAGATGATTACAGAAGATTGTTTACTTACTTTGATGACAATACGATTAATGGTCTTCAACCACACTATTTGTCTTCAAATTTTATTGAATATATACTTTCAATAAATTTTTCCAAAGGCTCTTTACTTTTTCATTAATGACGATAATAAATGTTTCTGAGCTAGCCGTTACAGTCCTGATTTTAGTGAAGGAATCGATACATGTCTCCAGGGTATCGATATATTTGAGTTACAGAGCTCGAAGGTATTGATATGTTAGCTAGGGTATCGATACATTTCCACGTAAAAACGATGATGTCCGTCACAAATGTGTTGATGCAAGCTTTAGGGTATCGGTATGTTTGAAAATCTTTCCAAGGGTATCAATATATTTGAGTGGATTGTTAGGGTACCAAAATCTTTTCACGTAAACAAGCACCTTTTCACTTTTGTCGTATTAATACGTTTACCAGGGGTATCAATACGTTTGCTATACAGAGTGAAGGTATCAATACCTTTAAAGCAAGGTTCAGATACTTGGGCTCAGAAATAGTACTATAGCTTAAACGTGTCGATATATTTAAGTAATGTATCGATATGTTTGTGCCTGGAAAATATTTCTTGACACTTTTGACTTCCTTTATCTCCTGCAAAATGTATTTTTCCTTTTCAAAGACCAAGTGAATTATATTTGTCTTTATAAAATTTATAATCATCACTTGTATGCATAATTTAAATTCGTTATTAATTTTGGCATCATCAAAAACCAAGAACATATGATATTCATTATCAAAAACCAATACACCATCAATTTCACATTTTATATTATCATCAAAAATAATCTTGGGGCCATCAATCTCCCTCTTTTTTTATGATAACAAAATATATCATATAAGATTATTCATTCTCCCCCTTTTTATCAACAAGCAAAGAAAGGTTACATGCTTCAATAAACACGAAAGAGATATATCAATAAAGCAATATGCACAAAATAACATGAGGCAACCATGAAGAATCAAATATGGCATAGATTAAGGAGTACATGCAATAACAAACAATTACGAACTAATATCAAAATAAAATGTTCATCAAGGCAAAAATAATCATCCAAAAATAATAAACATCTAACAAAGATAATTATACAAAACTAAGCATTCGATAACAACAAAAAAAAAGTGTAGCTCAGGATCACTGTTGCTGGAGGAATTAACGTTAGTCAAATGAGAAGAAGATCCTATCTCAAAAGGTGGACGAGTAGGAGGTGGCTCGGGATCAAACGGTCAAAAATGAGAGTGATAAGGTGGCTGACGATCTGAGGAGGAAGGGTGATAACAAGAAAATGATCCCAAAAATGCTCCTATAGAAGGTCTGCCTCATCTAATCTCATGAATAAGCCGCTCTTCGACTTTATCCATCTTTATCTGTAGGTTTACAAACTGAAGCATTGACTCATCTCACTGTTTCTTCACCATCTTCACCATGGTATGCATGACCTGAGACGCCTCATTCATACAAGTGTTGAGCTTCTGCATGGCAGTCATCACGGTCAACTCAAGAGAAGAAAAACAGTCGAGAAGCCGCTCAATCTTGTATTCCAAAGTAGGTGCAGGAAGAGCCAACAGAACTGAGCCACTCGACTGAGAAGGAGGAGTTACTACTGAAGCTGTCTGTGTAACAGGTGGTGGGACACCTACTGTATCCTATGTCTGCTCTGCTGAAGGAGGAACAGAAGGAGGTGTAGGCTCTTGTTACTACTACTCTACTCCAGAACCAGATGGAAGGTCAACCTGAGCACCTTCTGTCCCAACAGCATTACCCTCTCTAATGAAGGGACCACTAATCTGCCTCGGAACCCATACACCAGGAGCCTACTGCTTATAGTGCATCTTCCAAAACGTAGTTTCGCTCAACACGCTTGAAGGAGGTGAAGTCTTGCTGTCCACACTAACTAATGCATCTGAGGCCATCTTTCGTATCAACTCTGAGATAGGATATCCATAGTGCAAGGTTTATCGCTGAGAGACACCTCGAACAATGCTCGTAATCATCTAGTAAGCAAGATTCGATTTTGGTCTCTAGTGGGTGATAATCCTCTCCATGTATAACATGTCCTTTATGGACATTTCAGCAAACTTCTCAGAGCGGACATTCAGATTGTGAGCAACAATCAAATTGAAGATCCTTTCATTCAACTAAAGCTTGGATGGTTTATTCTCATTAGTTTATAAATCTCGGTTTTTGAAAATAATCCTACAAGCCTCAAGAGGGTTAAAGGCTAAAGGAATGTAGTGTTCTCCCCCTGGTAGCATCCTAAATTGATCAACCACAAATAGTTCATCTACTACAAATTCAACACCTCTCACCCAAGTACAAAATTTCGTCACTATATTCCTACCAGTATCCGGGTCCTTTATGTCAAGGTTGGAATAAAATAATTTCACTAACTCCGGATAATACTCCCCCTTAATCAATAAAAGAGGTAACCAACCAAAACAAGTAAACTGATTTAAATACAAAAAATGCATCTTTTCTAGGAGTTCAAAATCAATTACCCATTCTGGGGTGACTATTCTGTGTGCAAACTGAGTTAAGAATCATTTCTGCTGTTCTTGAGATGTAAAGCCCCAAGGATTCAGTTCGATGGGTATGGCAGACGATGAAGACTCTAGCGCTTTTCATTTTTTGATAGTGCAGAAACTTTCATTCTTGGAGGCATTCTAGAGAGAGAAGGAGAAATGATGGCTTTTGTTGCTTTGAGAGAAATGAGTGAGAAAGTGGAAGTTTGAAAATGATGGTTTCTAAAATAAGTAGAGAAAGAGATAGTAACGGTGACAGAGTAATGGCCTAAAAATGATGGTTTCAAGAATTTGAAAAGATGATTTAAGAGAGGGAAGATAAAAGGGTCATAGCGATAAACAAGAAAGATGTAGCCCTAACTTAAAATGTCGTAGTTTTGGGCTTCTGTAGGATAAACGTGTCGATACGTTTTAAAAGGTATCGATATATTTTTATGTTTCTGCCCTAAGTTCATCACAAACATATCGATACGTTGAGGCGTAAGACTCAACATCTTTATCTTGAAGGTGTTGATACCTTTTGGAAAGGCATCGATGCGTTCATTCAATGTTTCAGCATGTTTTCAATGTGTCGATACGTCAACTAAAACGTGTCGATATGCTGCTTGGGGTATTGATACCAAAGGGGAATTCATCTAGCACATTATAAAGGAATAGCATATGTGTCGATACGATGGATGAATGTATCGATACTGTCACGTCCCAACCCGTGAGTCTCACACGTGACAACCGCCACAGATTCCTAATAAGCATTCTTTGGGTCTAGAACACTTACTAAGAATTTGTAAGACTAAAAATTTCAAAATACATAAAGCAAGCACAACACTTCCTATATTTTTTCCTCCTAAACTTTCAAACTTCCTTTTAGTCAAAAACAACCTAAACACTTCTAAATCATTTATGTAGGAGAAATACAAACACTTCCTTTCAGGAAATACACTCATCAGGCGTAATCCTAAGTCATTAGTGGGTTTTATATATAGGAGAAAACAATGCTGTTTTATAAATATTTATTGTTGATAGACAAGAAAGAAAACAATGCTTGATTTGTTTAGAAAAATAAACCACCACTAACGTTCGCATCGAGTAATCACATGGTGACATTTGTGATTTTCCTCGATGAAAAGTCAAATCACCACTCATGATAAAAATATACACCATATATCACCAATAGTATCCCTAACTGTGAAGTCTCTATTCACCTAGGCGATCTCTACCCCAGGCTGACCCTAGGCTATCACATATCACACTCACCTAGGATCCACATCCCAATGAACTCTCCCACAGGCTACCACTCTATAGCTATAGTAAATAACCTGGCTCTCCTGGCCGTTATCACCAATATGCTAGATATAAAATCTGGCCCACTTGCCTACCATCATACACAAATCGTAAAATATGGTCCACTAGCCGTATCATCATATATCAAACATAAAAATCGGTCCACTGGCTGCATCATCATCATAAAATCCTTATTCAAAACATTTTTATAACTTAGCCATCTACCATAATTTATATAAAATGTATACATCAAGCAAACCAAGTCAATCATATAAATCATGCCTCACTATAAAACTATACAAAAACATATAAATTTATACATACGTATTTGCGTTAAATAGATAACGATCAGCAAAATCATTTATAATCCTTTTTTAAAGCATTATGAATATATAAACACGATTAGATTAAAATAATAAAAACATAAAGATTCCAAAATATAAGGAAAACCAAAGCATATCCACTCACTGGTTAGGGAGGGTACGCACTCCTTAGGATTCCTCACTCGGGTCAGATTCCTGATCCTCACGATCGAAGCCTATACATATAAACGAGAACTCTATCAATACACATTTCTATACTACAAATAGAACTTGTATGCTTAGAATATATGTAACTCGGGTTTCTAAAATCAACCTATACGCAAACTAGGATAAAACCCTCATTATCCAATTGGTTATCAAATCCTTAACATCGAAAACCTACATTCATACTAAACTAACACATTTCGACTCGATTCAATGAGTCTCACAAGTAGACCCCACAACTTTGCCAGAACAGTAAATCGAACACTGTTTATGCATAACTATATTTTTTTGAATTCTCATTTCTAGCTTCCTAATGAGTTACCCAACGTTCTTACCTTCTAATTAGCATTAAAGAAAATAAAATAGTGCAATAAATCCAGAAAATCCTTTACGATGAACAGTAAAACCCATTATCCAAAAATTCACTAAAATGTGAAATGCAATATACAAATAGGTTAGAAAAGACGTTATAAACCTCGTGGTATCATCGATTTGGCTTAGAACACCAAAAGCCCTAATTTAAGCTCTGAAACCCTAATTTTTAAACTCGTTTCCTGCATTTCTTGCCATAAATCAAAACTAGCAAAGTGTTTAAAATGTAGAATGCGGCAAGATGATAAAAAGAAATTGAAGAAAGGATGAAAATGAGATGAGTGTGTGTGAAGAGCAGAGAACGAATGAACGAGAGGGAGGAAGAGAAGGAAGAAGAAGAAATCATAAAAATGAAGAGGGATGACCTTATTTATAGAAAAAGTGTGAAATTATCATTTTGCCCTTGAAAATATAAGAAAAAAGGCTTTTAGATGAGGGAAAATCATCTTTTCATACGATTTAGTTGAATGAATCAACCAGTTCGTTTGATCAAAGTGAGATTCGTTCAAACAAATCAAACCCTTCATTCGATCGAGGATTTCCCGAGCCCCTGTAAAATTTCAGCCAAAATATTCGTTCAAATGATTCAACCATTCATTTGACCGAATGATGTTTTGTTTAAATGAATCACTAATTCATTTGATTGTAAATTTTTGAGCTCCCTAAAAAATCTGGTGCCTCGGGTTTGATCGAATGAACCAAGCTTTTATTTAGTCGAACCCATTCGTACGAACGAAACCAAGCATTCGTTCGATTGAATGCTTCCCTTTTTGAGTTTTCTTTTGCGATCGAGTTTTCATTCAAATTTCAACATCTTTTCTCCTTTCTTAATCATTCTAACTCTCTTAAAACCTCATATTAGGCCTTGAAATACTATCGATCTATACAGAACCTAGGCATATATTTAGAAAAAGAAAAAGATACCCTCACTCAAAAATACAGGATCTCACAGATACGATAATGGATTTTCAAGCAAGAATATTCAAACACTACTTAGTATCTATATACAAGAGCATTAAACAAGAAGTGCATTGAATCAAAGTTCAATAAATTAAAGAATAAAAATAAAAACATGTTCAATCAACACACATCATACTAAGATTGTTCCTTAAATAGCAGAATTTAGATTTATCCAAAGGTTTTATAAAAATACCTACTAGTTAATTCTTAGTGTTAACATACTCAATACAAACATCATTCTTTTGTACATGATCCTGAATGAAATGATGTCATATCTCAATATGCTTGGTGCGGGAATGATGTACTGGATTCTTAGTAAGGTTTATTGCACTTGTGTTATCATACATGATGGGAATTCAATCTATGTGGAATGCATAATCCATCAATTGATGCTTAATCTGTAAGAGTTATGCACAACAACTACTCACGAATATGTACTCAGCCTTGGTAGTAGATAAAGTAACAGAGTTTTGCTTCTTACTCACCTATGTCACTAATGTATTCCTTAAGAAATGACATGTACCACTTGTGCTTCTTCTATCAATCTTACAACCCCCAAAATCTGCATTCAAAAAACCTTTCGAATCGAATAAACCATCCTTTGGATAAAACAATCCTAAGTTAGGTGTGTCTCTAAGATATCAAAAAATTTATTTCATAAAACTTAAGTAAAATTCTTTGGGGTTCGATTGAAAACGTGCACAAACACACACACTATATAAAATATTGGGTTTAGATATAATAAGATATAATAATGTTCTTATCATGCCCCTATAAAGCTTAAGGTCAACACCCTCGCCTTGCTCATCTTTATCTATAAAGGTGGATGAATTCATAGGTGTGTCCACATGTTTACCATCTAAAAGTTTGAATTTCCTCAAAAGATCCTTTACTTATTTTGATTGGGAGATGTAAATACCATCCAAAGTTATTTTAATTTATAAACCCAAAAAGAAATTCAATTCTCCTATCATACTCATTTCAAATTCATTTCTCATTAACTTTGAAAATTCTTCACACAATGAATCATTTGTGCTACTAAAAATGATATCATCAATATACACTTGCACAAAGAGTATGTTATTTTCTTTTGATTTAATAAAAAGAGTTTTGTTAACACTCCCCCTGTCAAAATCATTTTCTAACAAAAATTTACTAAGTTTCTAATACCAAGCTCTAGGAGCTTGTTTTAAACCATAGAGAGCTTTAGTCAATTTGTAAACATAATTTGAAAATTTTTGATTTTCAAAACCAGGAGGTTGTTCAACATAAACTTCTTAACTTAGAAAACCATTTAGGAAAGCACTCTTTACATTTATTTAAAAAAGTTTAAAGTTTTTTAAAACAAGCAAAAGCTAAGAGGATTCGAATAGCTTCTAGTCTAATCACGGGAGCATAAGTCTCATCATAGTCTATCCCTTCCTTTTGATTATAGCCTTGAGCAACAAGCCTAACTTTATTCCTAACAATATTTCCATGCTCATCTAACTTGTTTCAAGATACCCATTTTGTGCCAATGATGGAATGATCACTAGGTCTAGGAACTAAGTCCCAAACTTGATTTCTTTGGAACTGATTTAGTTTCTTTTGCATTGCCATTATCCATTTCTCATCCATTAATGCATCATCTATTTTATTTGGCTCTAAGTGAGACACAAATGCAAGGTTTTGTATTTTCTCAAGATTTTGAGGAACATCTCTAGATGCTCTCCTACTTCTAATATCTTGAGAGGGATTACCAATGATCAACTCTCTAGGATGATGAGATGTATACTTCCAAGCCTTTGAAAGTTCCCTAGAATGCGTCTCTATATTCTCTTCATGCTTCTCACTAGGATTCTCACTTGCTCTCAAGTCATTCAACTTATTTGATACATCTATCTCATCACTATTCTCTTCAGCAAGTATTTTCATCATTTCAGGTTCTAATTCATCAAAAGTAATATGTATAGATTCTTTCACAACCTGAGTTCTCTTGTTATACACTCTATTTACTTTGCTCTTAGAAGAATAACCCAGAAAAATTCTCACATCAGACTTAGGCTAAAATTTTCTAATATTGTCTTTGGTGTTGAGGATGTAGCAAGTGCATTCAAAGACTCTAAAGTGCTTGATTTTGGGTTTCCTCTGGTACACCAACTCATAGGGAGTTTTGCTTAGGAATTTTCTAATCAACACTCTATTGAAAATGTGACAAGTTGTGTTAATTGCCTCAGCCCAAAAATATTAAGGTAGCTCATATTCATTGACCATGATTTTATCCATCTCTTATAAAGTTCTATTTTTCCTCTTAGCTACCTCATTTTGCTATAGTGTTCTAGGTGTAGAGAAGTTATGAGTGATCCTAAATTTATCACAAAAAGCCTCAAAATCATGATTTACAAACTCACCACCTTGGTCACTTCTAATCTTTACCAAATGGTAACCAAGTTTATTTTGAAATCTTTTAGAGAATTTACTAAATACATCAAATGTGTCACTTTTATTCTCTAAGAAGAACACCCAAGTGAACCTAGAGAAGTCATTAACAATGATATATGCATAATGTTTTTCACCAAGTGATGCAACCCTATTTGGACCAAAAAGATTCATATGAATGAGTTCAAGGGGTTTGGAAGTGGAAATGGCATTCTTAGGCTTAAATGAGCTTCTTATTTGTTTGCCTCTTTGAGATGATCAACATGTTTTGTCCTTGGCAAACTTGAGACTAGGGAGGTCCCTTAATGAGGTCCATACTACAATGTCCTAATTTTCTATGCCACAACCAAGAATCATCATTCAACACTTGTAAGTATACAAATGATTCGCAATCAATTTTATCCAATTTAATAACATACACATCTCTTGTCCTAGAAGCATGCAAAATTCTATTTCTTTTATTATAAAAAATATCACATGCATCTTTAAGAAACATGGCATTATAACTTACATCACATAATTGGGAAATGCTTAGCAAGTTATATCTCAAACCATTCACAAGCAAGACATCTGAGATCTTAACATTGTTTACCTCAATGGTGCCAATTCCAACAACTTTGCCTCTGCTGCTATCTCTAAAAATAATATCTTTTCCCTTCTTCTTTATAAAATTACGAAAAGCTCTTTATTTTTGATCATGTGCCTTGAACAGCCATTGTCAAAGAACCACTTGACTTTCTTTTTCATCCCTTTCTATTTTTGCTCTTGTAATAATGAGGATTATTTACTTTAGTACCCATTTGACCTTAGGTCCATATATGTTAGTCTTGACCTTAGGAGCACCAACATCAATCTTTGCACCTTTGGGAACCCAAATCAGTTTTGGACCCCTGTAGGTGTTGTTCTGAATGAAACCCAAATTAGTCTTGACCTTACGACCACAATAATAAAGCAACTATAAGAATTCATGTGACTAGATACTTTGACAAAATAGTTTGAATATGATTTTTGTTTCTTACTAGGTTTATAGCCAATCCCAACTCTATCAAAGATCATTCTTTCACTACCTAACAATTTATCTAAAGCCTCTTTTCCTAGAGTGAATTTAGCCAAGATTCTTTTTAGCTTGCTTATTTTCTCAATAAATTCTTTGTTCTTAGCTTTTTCTGCATTGATTTCTATCTCACATTCACAAGCAAATTTTCTCAATTTTAATTCCTCATTTTCTTTCACCAAGTCAGAACACTTTTCTTATTTTCCTTATATCTAGCACAGACTTTCTCAAAATCACATTTTAGCTCATCATATAGATCCATTAACTCATCATGTATAAGTTCATTTTCACTATCAGAATAAGTGTCATAGTAATCAGAGGAGGATTTAGAAAGTACCTCTTCATCCTTTTTGACCATAAGACAGAAGTTTGCCTGCTCAACTTCTAAAGAAGAGGAGTTATTTGCTTCTGACGAGTCATCCCATGTGACCCTCATCGCTTTCTTTTTCTTTCAATCCTTTTTGTTCTTTCTAATAGGACATTCCAATCTAATGTGTCCCGATTTCTTGCACTCGTAGCAAATGATCTCTCTCTCCTTTTCTTTTCCTCTATCCTTCTTGAGTTTTTTTTGGTTTTTCTCCTTTTTGGAAATCTCTTCTCTTCCTGTTCTTCTTTCTAGTTCTATCTCTATTGAACATTTTCTTAATTTTTCTGGCCATGAATATAAACTCATCATGTTTTAGGGATGGCTCTGTGCTCTCTTCGTCTTCATCATGTTTGGTGCTTTCGAGATCATCAATCTCACTTCTGGTGGCTTCCAACTTATATGTTATCAATAAGCCAAATAGTTCTTTGAGTGAAAGTTTGCTGAGGTCATGGGCTTCTTTAATGACAGTGACCTTGGCATCCCAAGTCTTTGGTAAACTTCATAAAATTTTGTTGATGATATCCATATTAGAGTAAGACCCTCCAAGAGCTTTCAAACCGTTAGTGATGTTAGTGAATCGTGTGAACATGTTCTTAATAGACTCACTAGGTTTCATCCTAAAGAGTTCATAATCATGAACCAACATGCTTATTTTAGAGTTTCTTACTCTACTAGTTTCCTCATGGGTAACCTCAAGCATGTCCTATATTGCCTTGGTTGTGTCACAGCCTGACACCCTATTGTATTCAAATCTATCTTATGCACAATATAACATATTCATGGCTTTTCCATTCAACTAAAATTGAGTTTTCTCTTTTGGAGTCCACTCAGATTTTGGTTTAATCTTTCTTTCCCTAGTGACTTCATCTAGATTTATGGAGAGGGTGTGACCATCTTCTATAATACTAAGGATGTCAAAGTCTAAGGTGCTAAGAAAGATTTATATACGCTTCTTCCAGTATGCATAATCCGTTCCATTGAAAAATGAAGGTCGGTTGGTTGACTGACCCTTTACCATGTGTGACAGAATGGATGATGAAGATGCCATTAAAATCTACTCCTCATAGGTGTTTAATCATATATGTCATGAGGTTGACTTTGATACCAATTGAAGTCCTAGTTGGCTAACTCTAAGAAGGGGGTGAATTGGAGATTTATAAAATTTAAACGAAAATTTAAAGAGATCATGTTATGAATGCAGATGGAGACTAAATACACAAAAATAAAATTCATAAGATATGATTTTTATAGTGGTTCGACTACACGTCTGCGTCTACTCTTCTAGATTGAATCCACTCACACCAAGGATCACTATCTTCTTTTTTTTACGGGTCAAGTGAAACCCAAATACAACTCCTTCTTTGAACGGGTGAAGGGCAACCATAGTTATAACTTTCTTTTAAAGCGGGTGAAGTGTAACCAATACAAATTGTTTTTTCTACAGGTAAAGAGATGTTAGGAAACCAGAACCATACAAGTAGGGGAAAAAATAAATTTTTCGATTCCCTCACAGGATCCATGTGATAGACCTATTGCGTTTAATGTTATGAATTTGAATATTCATACCTTTGTGCGATTTGATGATGAAGAACCACAAAACGCAAACGAACTCTGTGTCTCTACGGTACCCACACAACCGGGATGATTGAAGACGAGTGCTAGATTTTATTGCGTGACTCTTTGTTTTGTTCCTATTACGTTTTTCTCCCTCTTGCAAAAACGAGTAGAAAGAAAACCTAGGCAATCACATACCCTATAACGCAAATAAAACTCCTTTTATATTGCGTTTTAGGGTTAGGGTTTAATGACATAATAAGCCTAACATTTATGTTGGGCTTAACCTTACTATTAAGGGCCAATCTATTTAATAAAGTTTAAACCAATAAAAATATTTCAGTAAATCATTAATTACATGCATAACATGTGATTTATTGATGTTTAGTCATGTTTAATAAATAGTCTCTAACTATAAATCTATAATAATGCACTTATGATAACACTCATAGTATTAGCCTTACATAGATCATCTTATGATATCATTCGATGGCTTTTAGTATGCCTATTGTATGATATAATTGTCCAGTCAATATCATATATGTAGAAAATGATTTTGATAAATTTATTTAATAATTAAAAAAAATATTTATTAGGGTAATTCACATACATTTTTTATATTATTGTATAAACTAATAAAGAAAACAATAAATATATGTAAATATATAACAGATTCTTTTATTAATAAATAGAGTTTAATACAAGATCAGATCATAAGTCGAAAATCAATAACACGAATAGTTTTTAGGGCATACACTAATAACAAGACTATTAAAAAATTTCTTAAGATAAAAACTAAGGCATCATAAAAGAGTATAGATAGACGAACTATTGAAAATACACTTAGCATACAAGAGCTTTACAAGGATTATCATTTGAGAAACTCCCTTTTTACTAGTATATGTCTTCAAGGTTGTGATTCTAATGGAAACAGACACATTAACTTTTTACGCTTTCCACTTTAATGAGGCAGAGAATGAAAAGAGCATATGTTTGAATTTTGATCTGTTTGAGAAAAAGAGAGATCAGGTGTTGGCTAGGATGGTTGTGTGTCAGCAAGGGTAGCCAATTATTATAATAAGAAGGTTAAGTCTCATTTTTTCAATGAGAGTGATCCTTACCTCTTTTAAGGATATAGGTAAGGTTTGTCTTTATTTAAGCGTCTTTTATATTAACACGAGAAAGGAAATGCTCAATTATTTTACATATCTACCTGACTCATATAGCTGTAGGCTGAAAACAATCAGATATCTTAAATAGTATTCTAAGAAGACCTAAGTCACTCTCTTCAAGAAATATCAAGAACCTTGTCTTTTGAAGTATTTGCTCTAATTGAGTTTGGTAAAGGTAATCATCTTTAAGAATGAGCTAACTAAGTAAAAGAAGAAGATTAAAAAAAAGCCTTTTGTCCATCTTTTCTTTTCCCTTTTGGATTGTGGTTAACTTGGGTCTTTTTTAGGGTAACGATTTCTAGTCAAAGGTCTCATTGCAGTCCATTCTTATATCTTATAAGCATAGAAAAAAGAGATGAAATAGATTTTAAGGTTATCACTATTTTTCACAAGGAAGATGAGATAGAGAATATAATGATTAGTGAGCTTACTCTTCTTTTCAGTGCTTAATCCTATTTTCTTTGAGTTGTGCATACACTTGCAGATGTTGTTATCGTGTCTTACCAACATTCACTTGAGAATCATCATCAGAGAATTGGATTGACATACGTTGTATGAAGAGGTGTGTGCAAGTATTAACACAAAGAATGTGTTGTGATAATGACTTTGATGTCTTTTACCTTGGGTGGTGTACATGCAAAGGACATTCTAATATAAAATAGTGTCATAAGATATTGGCAGAGAAGACTTTACAATCACTACTCGACAAGTAACCCCTCTAGATATGCCCTCTATTTTTGGTGTTAACAACCCATTGTAATTAAAAATAGGAGAGAAAACTATGTTTTTTAACGCAACACGAATCTTCTCAAAATCTGCATAGGTTACCCCTAGATGTATTTGTTAGTGTGTATGCCCTAGAAACCATTCGTGTTGTCGGTTTCAGGGCTTTTGATCTTGTATAAACTCAATATTTATGAATAAAAG